>JAZBHA010000157.1:16660-115925 GCA_037464855.1 Iselma pallidipennis | reverse complement strand
ACAACTTTCCTGAAAAATTCAGCCATACTGCTTGAAAAGTCGATTTCAGAACGATTTTTACTGGACTATTGTGAAGAAATTTTTTCACGCTTGACTGTCTCTTTGAAAAAAATTAACATTTTAACAAGCGTACGACATTATTAGAATGGAATTTCTATTTTTTTTTTGTCGGCCGATTGTTGATATAAATTATTTCCTCTAGTTGGACGTAAGTTGGCTGATGGAGCCCCTAGGGTGTATTTAATATCAGAGTTAATTCCGTTTCTGCCTTCGCCTGGGCCAACCCTTTACCACGATTGAAATATAATCCATTTTTTTATAAACAAAAACGATTGATAGTACAAGAAAAATTTTGTATTGTTTTAGTCTTATCAATTATATAATAGAGATAAAGTTTTTATTATTTTTTCCACTCGAAATAAATCGGTTGTCATGGGACTAACAACTTAAAGATTTTCATGTCCTGTCCAAAAATTACTTTTCTATTGGATTGTAGTTCACATACATACATACATACATACACACATAGGCAATCCCAATGGCTGGACATTAACTGTCAGAAGGGATAATTTAAGCATGCTGGGCCTTTTCTCATGTGAATTAGTTAGACTTTAATAATGATTCTCTGCGCATATACGCGCATCACGTTCACCTATTTGCGAACATAGGGCAACTTGTGTATCGATCGAATGTTAGAAAAGAGCGACTGCAGGGTATATGCGCCTTGACGCCCTTACTGAGTACTTTACGTCTTCACGACATGAAGAAGTCTTCAGGCACACTTAAAAAACTCTTCCTCCCACCCACCAAAACAAAGAGCTTTTCTTGATGATATTTCTATTTCGTTAGCTCGTTTTATAACATTTCAAGGGGGCTGCATCCGACAAAAACAACATGAAAGTTATTTTTTTTTTCTTTTTTAAATGAAACCCATCTAGAAATGATGAGAAAATGCAGCATCGTTGTGAGAAAATGAATTTTGTAGTGATAAAACTACATAAATATGTAGGAGACGATATAATTGAAAGGGGTATTTTTATTGGAATTGTAGTGTTCGTATGCGTTGCCAGAACATAAAAAATTCAAATCCATACCTACTGTAATAAGAATCACTAAGAAGGTAGAGATTCTGTGCCAAGAACAAGTTCTAACATCTTTGAATGAATTTTTATGACCTATTTTTGAGTCGTTAAAAAGAATTTATATGTAGAAACAACTGTATTTATTTTTAAATAAAATTTCTGAATAAATTTTATAGAGTCGGATTTTATGTAGAGGAAATATTTTCAAGATTTAACAAGTTTTCTATTTTTCCAGAAGAAATTTACAACATTCCTCCACACATTAAACTAAACAAAGAAACCACAAGCTCAAGATCTTGTGTGACTTATTAAATTCGAATAAGTTTAAGAAACAGAAAATGACCATAAAAGGACATTAGAAATCTTTATTATTATTTTTTTTTTAAATTAGTTCGTCATTTGAATAATTTTACAATTTTAAAACGACTATACGAAATCACTTTCAGACATCCTGTCCTAACTTTTCCAATCTCGCACCTATCAGTTTTCTTTCACCAATTTCACCAAGAAGTCACATATCTGTAAAATCAACTGATTCGGAGGAGAGAACTAGGCGTTTTCACGAAACACCAAACGACTGACACGTGTAATTAAAAAAAGTCGTTTCACAAACAATGTCAGGGACACAAACACATTCCCTCTACTGTGTTTTTTTTGAATTTACAATTTTTATTTTTGACATACCTACTAATAGAAAAAACATTTCGGTAAAGATATTAAATTATATATACGTATGGTGTACTGTTCATTTTATTCCAAACCGAACCGAATATAGCAAATTGAGACTTTTCGCCGAGGAATGTACATATGAAGGGATTTGAGCTATTTGTTTACGTTGACAAATTCATTCGCTTTATTTACTGAAAAAATAGTTTTATAAATGAAGAATACAGACATATTTGATATTTTAAAAATAACTCTCTTAATAAAATGCAGTCTATTTGAGTTTTTTTTTAAATAATTTATAATTCATTTTGAAAAATGCAAATCTTTTAGACGTAATGTTAACTAATGATTTCAGTTTTCTTTATATAAAGAAACTAATCTGACTAAAGGAAATATGTATCAAAGATGCAAAAGCAGAAATGTCTTGAATAGATACTTACAATAGAACGTCTTATACAGATATTTTTAACAATCGGACTACTAGTTTCCTGCATTTTCTAAAAATCAAATCGAAAATCTAATAACGTACATTACAATTTCATTCGACTTCTAGTCGAGTCCTATTTGATTATGTTAACAGTCTGTATTGGACAACGAAATCTTATCAATGTCCAATAAATCATTTTAACTTAAATATTCTATAAAAAAAACTGATTATGTTGAAAGTGTATTGTTTTTAATTTCTCTATAATAATTAATTTCGCGGGGAAATTGTGGTGGATGCGCCGGGTGAAATGCTAATTTCGCCCGGCGCCTCCACCATTTTTATAACAGCACGCTACGAAGCATAAATAATTGCATTAATTTCTATTGATTTTATATTGTAAACTTCATCAAATTTATTTTTATTTCAGCGATTTTATCGTGAAATCACCTGAATATAATTAGGTTTTTTTTTTAAATATAAAATATATTAAAGACGAAAATCAGGAATTCAATTAGGGAATAATTTAATTTTTAATTATTAATGAATTGGTTTTTTTTTTGAGAACTTTTAATGGTTAGATTTTAGAATTTCAGTTATCAGTGGGTTTTGGTGGTTATTTAGGTATATCCGGTATGTGTTCCTGTTCAATAAAAACATTCCCCGTCTGAACACCGTTAGTAACCGAATCAATCGATCGATGTGTCAATTTTCATTTATAAAATTGTTTAAAATAACAAAACACTTTGGAATGTTAAAATTTCATCTAAAATCTACTTTGTTTATAAATAAACATCTTTAATATTTCGAATGTTTCATCTTATCAACTGTAATTATTATCAATTTTCGTGTTAAATTGAATTCAAACAGTAATTTACAATCTAAGCAAATAGTTCCAGACAATAATATTCAAAATTTGGAGCCATATAGTGACAAGACTTCTTGATAACACGATAATTAAAAAAATGAAAATGGTGATGAAAATTTTTATCAAACATTTTCCGGAAAGAAACCGTATCAATCAAAGACACAAATTAATATGTCAGGACTATGTGATAGGTTTCATTCGGATGGGATATAAACTCAAAACGTTGTCTATTGCAATATACACATTTTAACGTTGATATTGCATAAATCAGTAACTATTATCGATAATCTATGGTTTTGTTTTTAATAACAAATAAAAATGACTAATTTGGATGATAAATTTCAATTTTATAAAACACAGTCGGTTGCATTAAGTTAATGAAAATGGAATGTTTGTAAAAATTCCCCAACATTCTAACTGCTTTAATTTATAGATATACCTTCATATGTACTTATAGAAAATTTGGAAACAATGGATACGATTCATTATAACGGACAGTCTTACTATATTGTAAAATAAGAAAACATATCCATTAAAACACTCCCCATCATTTTTATCGTTCGACCGACAATTTAATTTTTAATTAAATTGTGAAATTTCTGACTTAATAATTGTTCACAGACTCAAATAATTACTGTATTGATTGTTAGTTAGTTAGATTGATTAAAAGTAGGGTCTCTTTCTTTCGGGTTTTTCGGGTTTCTTTTGATTATAATTAAAATTTTGTGGTATCTTTTGAGGTTTCAACCGAATAATTTTTCCTGTCACTAATAAACAACTTTGTTGTTGTCTAACTAACGCCCATACAATGTTAGCAATTTAATTTGAAACCACTGACTAAAAATCAATTTTATTAATTTCAAACCTAAATAATCTAAATTTTCAATATTCCAAAAAACAAATTCACTTAATCCCAGTGAATAAATTTGCAACAAAAATCTATATGAAACATAATTGCTTTATCGTTAAAGGGCGTTTCAGGTGAATTATTTATTAATAACTGCTTTGTTATCAACATAACCGTTTTTAAATTTTTAACAAAATTAGCTTTTAATAAATCTCAACGTCATAAACTGCAACACTGCAAAATAGAAACTTTGATCAAATATTCAACGCCAACATGTTGTATGTAACCTGTACAAGTCCAGACTGTTCCCGGAACTTGTCTTATGTTGTTTATAAATCTGGAATATGTAGGAGTTTCATGATATATAAAACTATGGTCTGTTCGGTAAGTTTGTTTCCATGTTGCTTTCAAAAATTGATTTTTTTTACAATTTATCTTAGAAAAACCATCACGACATCGTCATAAATGTGAGATTTTTTATCTGATTGTGAGACCAGATAGCTAATAATGGAAATAAATTAAATGGAAAATGTGAAAAGAGGACCTTTTACATAAATTGTTAAATTTATTAAATTTATTATCAGCATCATAATAGGGCGATGTATTAGGTTGAACCCTACTAAAATAATTAAAAGGTTTTAGACAATTTTTGAAATAAAGATGTAATTATCTAGTTGAATCCGGATAAAATTAAGTGAATTTTGTTGTTGTTCCTAAATGGAGAGGGCTTAACTATTTTACTCACTTTGACCTAAAGTTTTAATAATTTAAATGCTCTATATCTACTACGAAACATTAATTTATTTTCGTTATTACTGAATGAATAATTAAAAAACTGATTATTAAAGTAAGAAAGATTATAAAATATTCTTATTATTTTACGACTTTGTGAATTACCGTTTGTTTTATTCCTTTTTCAACTTTAGTCATGAATAAATACGGAAAATTCCATTTCTACAAATGAAACGACAATGATTTATTTATATATTATCTTATATTTGATTATTCCTTTAATGTTTTCGTCTCTAGACAACTTATATGGATTTTTCGAAAGACGATACATCTCAATTGAGTGGTAATAGTGTCATTACAGTTTAAAGGAAACGTTTTGATAAAAGCAATCACGGTTTTCAGATAAACGAGACTCGGAGTTATCGTCTAGTGTTCAACAGTAGGCATTTAGTCCTTATATATGGGCATAGAGGGAATTCTTGATATCAACTCACAGCAAACTTTCTCTATTAAACAAACTTAAAAATCCTTCTAAGAGAAGATAAATAATTTGCATCTAACCAGAAGCGAAGATATTTTAAATATTTTAAAATTAATTTCAACTATATATTATATAATTTAACGCAAATGTGATGGAATTTTCTAACAGTTTTCCCACAAGAAAGGCTCATTTCCAAGCAAGCATATTTATGATTCAATTTTATATTTTAATATTTATAGTAAACTTTATTAAAAATTGTCCTTAAATTATTGTGGAGAAATTGTTAAGATAATTTAAGTGAAACTACAATAATAAATTTTGTAAAATTGTTGGACAAATAATAAGGAAACTCTACTATAGCTACCTGTCAGCAGACACTAAAACATAAATACACGCACTATATTCTCATAAGCTCTTCAGATGGTTGCTTCGTGGAAAAGCTCCATTTTATTTAATTTAAAAAACTCAAATAATAATACTCACGGAATGTTACTTTATGTATTGGATTTAACTGAAACCTTGTAATTTCCTTTTATTTCCTCCTTTTTTTTTGGGAAAAAATAAAATAAAATATCTAGACGCGCATCTAATCCGTCAAAGTTGGTCGCCTCGTTTTTTTTCTAATATAAGGGATGTAGTAGAGAACACGTGTTCAAGGATTGCCTTTGTCAACATCCCTTGCGGTTATGTAACTTGATTTAATCTCTCTTTGTTAAGGATTTTGCGATAAGATAGGCTTGAGAAATATATGAGAAATTTGGGCGGCAAAAAATTGTAATATTATAAGCCAGCATCATAATTTTCATGTATATTTTTGACAATTCATTTATGTACTTTTATTTTATTTCAATTACTTCGACACAATGTCGAATTTTGTGATTGGTTTCTTCAGTGTTTTCGTTGAAGAATAGTGTCGTGATTTTATCTGAGTATCAAACTAGAATTTCAGCTGGGCTGTTAAGTTCGAAGTTCGATATGGATACTGTACGATACCCAATCTGGGATTGAGTTGATTCGAGGAATCCCAGGACAGGACTTCCGCCCTAGGCTCTAGACCCGATCCCTATCTGACGATAACGGGACAGTTCGACTGTGGTGTTGTTGTTCAATACTCAAATCAAATCTATTGTTTAATTCAATTAAAAAAAAAATTTACCATGTGCCCTCTGAGTATATGTGTACATGTCGACGCTGTTAGATTAACGTATCCCTGAAACGAATTCCAACACGTACATATGTAAGTACATGTGTGAAATATATTGAAAGACGTCCATACATAGTGGCGTCGTGATGTTTCTATGATTTGATATTTGCAGTCATATACCCCACATGGTGGTATGATAAACCGATGTCAGTTTGTACACGTCACTTAGTGGTTAGTGAAGCTTTTGTTAATTGCTGTGAGGGATCACACGGTACCTCGTTTGGGTGGTGGGTTGAAAAGCACACCTTTCAGCAGAGCTGATTAGCAGCGTCGCAAAGCATAGCGTCGCGGCGCTTGCGCTAGTGTCGCGCCTCATGAAAACGTCGGGTGAGTCAGTTTGATCGCAAAAGTCTATGCGTTTAGTATCGTTGTTTAGTTAGATGTCACGTTTTTCGGTGCATTTTAACTGTCGTAAAGTGAACCATCAGAATTGAAATAAATTTGAAGAAATCTAGGTAAGTTAACTGAAATTCCAACAAATACACACTATATGTGTGTAAAACATTTTTTTTCTGTTGTATTGAGTCCGATTGAAATTCAACTGGAAACTGATTCCGGATAAGCCGGTTTCCCTTTCGAGGTCAATATTGTTTTTACGTCTGATTCTGTGGTTCGACTTTGCCTGAACTTACGACCGACATGCGGCACTCTGCCAAATACTTTAAAAACAAAAACATTCAGTTTCCCTGTCATTTACACCCGTTTTTGACATTCGTATGAAATATATGTTTAACTCTTTAACAACTCCCGCCGATTTGTTTACTCTTTTTTTTTTCAAAAGTTTATCTACTGAAAGAAGTTGCAATTTTTGTGACGCTCTATTTGCTGAATCGGGAAATTGAATCATCCCTGTAACAACACAAATAACTGTCTTTACGATAAAAATAGTCGACGAATCATCCCCATCCCTATACAAATACACGCGAAAGAATATTATAAATTGACAACAATCGAACAAGCTCAATATTATCCTTTTCTAAACGTTGTTTCTTTTGATTTTCTTTGATTCATTCAACTGAATACAGCAATTGTTAGTGGAAAAGTGCTTTTCTTGTTTCTGATTTTCGGTTGAATTAATCATGAAAACGTGGTAACATCCGATCATATGATTGATACCTGTTTCACAGTTGTTATTTTGATTAATTAGAGGGATCTCTTTATTCAACAATCCATAGAATTATTTTGGTTGTTGTCAACTGAGCTGAATTCCCGTGGCCTTTAAAATACGCAAGCAAGTTGTAAATCACTTATTGTGGGTAAAGGGGTTCAACCAAGTGTCAAAGGCAATGTGCCCTCAAATTTACGTTTATTAAATTTCTACTTTTGAAATAAACTCTATCTCATAATGTGTAATGATAATAAAGATTTTATATTTAGATTTTGGTTTCCATTTAATTTCTGAATGAATGTTAATGTTAATTTCTTTAGAGATCTCTTCTATTTGTGCTCACGCTATAACTAGGGTTCATTTCAACTGGTTCATAATTGATTATCTGCATTGATTAAATAATAGAATTCATCCGGAGATAAAAAGCATGCTCTGTCTGATTAAATAAATTATTTAAAATAGACATGCTACAGAAGCCTTGATGAAAATGTCGAGGAAATATAAAAATTTCCTTTAAAATAAAGTCACCACCAGTAGTTTCTTCTAATAGATTCAATATTCATAAATAAATTATGACACCGATGTGTCTTACCCATCCGTAGTGTTAATGAGTCAATGTTGCAGTGCGCTTCTAAACCAACCCCGTCCATGCGTAGTGGTTAACGTTTTCGTATAACACGTCTTCTAGTTTATAAATTATGCTGATGGGGGCATTTTTTTTATCGTCGGAAAAGTTACGGATAATCTACCTCGTTTCGAACTTCGCCCGCATCTCCAACACTATTTAATTTTTCATTTACATCCACCTTTCACCTCATCCGTCAATTAACACTAATCATCTGCTATGGTTTTTACGCCAACGTTAATTTTATGGGAAAAAATATGCCTATATTATGTATGTATATCTTTTTTTAACGAAAATCTTCGTCATATATATAGAACAGAATTATCACGAAAGACGTACAAATTATATTTCAACTGGCACGTCATCCAGACGCGACCCTGTCGTGACACAATTCAACTTTTTCGTTCATATTCACAGTCGTAAAAACTGACAACATTTCAACTTAAAAATCACCGATATAATAATAATAAAAAAAAATCGAAAGATGCAAATAGAAATTGTTCTTTGTGTGCCTCTTTTAAATAGAAACTTTCTATGTCACTCGAACCCTCTTAAACTATTCATAATTAAATGTAACAAGGTGAAATATGTAAATACGCCATATATAAAATAGGGTGTGTATTATTTAGTTATAATGTGATATGGATTATCTAGTTCTTCGTGTGTAGATAAGATAGTTTTGACAGAAATTCTGGCTTTTGTAGACGATGCAATAAATGTCGGAATCTGATTGTAATTTAAAGGAAAGCGTTTAATTGAAACATGGTGTTCAACAGTGTTGAGTATTCGTAATTACATGGTTAGTTATAATAAGGGTGAAAGTTTATTTCAGCGGTATGTTTAGTGGCTAGTAGTCTGATAAATCATCAGCGCGTTTTAAGCACTAGAGAATATTGTTTTACAATTTTTTTTTTTTGACTAATGTATTTTAAATACAGATTAAACATAAAATTCATTATATTTCAGGTAAAAATAATATACACAAAATCATATTGTTGAAAAAAAGCTGCCGGCAATCTCTTAACCAAATTAAATACCTGAAAATTGTATAAATAATAAATAAAGCGAGTTTACGACTGGTGCTTGTTTATTTAAATTTCAGTGCATATTTATATTACTTAGATATCTATTTATGTGGGTTTTTTCACAACTAGATATCTTAGGACCTCTCCAAACGGAGCGTATAGCGTATTTGCGTAGAGGAATAATAAACAAACATGACACTGGTGTTATTGTTTATGTTTATTTTTCTCGGGTGTAATACAGATTGAAATGAAACAGATGTATTGGAAAGCAATCGTTAGGAAAGGAATAGATAATTTGTAGTTATTTAACTCACTCGCCAGAATAGAACAGAACCGGCTCTATTCCTTTCCTAACGACTGCTCTCTGATACATCTGTTTCACTTCAATCAATAAAAAAAAACGGTGTCATGTTTGTCTATTATTCCTCTACGCGAATACGCTATACGCTCCGTTTGGAGACCTCCTTAAGCTAAACGTATAGCGACCGAGATAGAAGCACAACTGCAATCGCTTTAATTTTCCGTACAAATTTTATCTCCTCGTTATGTTACTATTGAATCAAAGCTTTCTACCGCATAATTTTAGACTATGGATTTTACTTGTTTCTAGTTAATTTATAATCTCTCATATTTATTATCCCCGCCTTAATTAATCTATCCCATTGCATATTCATAGGATTTTTTCCACAAAAAATTGCTTTAGGTGTAATATTTGATCGTTCCAATTTAAACAAGAGACGAAGAGACGACAGTTTCCTTATAGGGTGATGAAAAATGATATTGTAACGAATACAAAAAAAAAATAACGCATCATCTAAATTGTTGTAATCCATTTCAACTAATCGAACATCACCTCATCCTCTTGTCAAAATGTTTTAAAGGGTTGAGAATGTAAAATTTATGCGTTATATGTAGAAACATTATTCATTCGGTGACACGGCAACATACCAGTAAAATTCTAGCCACCAACAACCAATAAAAACTACTTTGAAGTAGTATTTCTATCTACAGAAAGAATTGACATTTAGATAAAATGGGCATAATTCTAACAAATTTTTATAACGCTATAAATTTTTCCAAATAGGAAACGAACTCGTAACGTCCTGGAAATAGTTGAAAGAAACTTAACAACGATAATTTTTTTCTGGTTTTGATAAATTAATTATTTTTCAAAGTTTAAGGAAAGTCTGTTTTTGTTTTCAATGAATGTAAAGCTAGTTTTGCTTCTGGGAATAGAAGGGGATTACCGTTGCAAAGTTGAAGTGTGGGTTGTCCCAATTGGGAATTGAAGAATCGACTGGTAACCATCCCTGAAAACCAATGGCCAGACTGGACTGTCATACTGAATTGGGGATTATTGTAAACTTGATCTAAAATTTGTGTGGTTTAAATTTACATAACTATATTCAGTTGGTATTTTGAACGAATATTGTACACTTGTACATTTGCAACAATGCTTATCGTATTTGTAATTCACATAGTTTATACACATACTACTATCTAACAAACACATTGATAACTCGTCCGATTCATTCACTGTGATCTACTAGATGTACGTTGACAGAATAAAGTTGTTAACTGTGTACCAGCTTTAACATATGTAAATACACAATTGAAACTCTGAAAATATATTGACAATCTCACAAAAAAAACATTAAAACCATATCTAGCTACTACAACGATATCGAGAAAAAACGACCAAGTTAAAAGAGTAGTTTGTAGAAATTGAGATGTTTTATAAAAAATAATGCTCTTACGCTTATAGAACGCTCATATTTAGGACAATAAATAAAAGTTCCGATGGATTTTTTCTTGGTAATTAAGCGAGTGTTATTAAATAAAATTTATAAGGTAATATAAACGATCGAATATTTTGCTACGATCTTTAGGGTGAACTGTTGTACGTAAAATGGATAGGTAGTTATACTGTTAATGACAGGACATAAATTTAAAAATGAAACGACTGAATCGATTAGAAGTGTTATTTAGTTCCAAATAGTTTGGTCAAAAATTAATTTACATCCGACTTGTCTATTTTAAATAAATATCAAATATTGACGACTATATTGTTCGCATCTGATTAAAACAAAGTGTCAAATGGAAAAATGCTGTCCGGAGTCAATTATTAATTTCGGCTCAAATTTGCAATGCTTAATTAAAGTATTGCAGATATGAGTAATAAGACGTCTATTTGTTGTTCTGTTGTGATATTTCTTGAATATGTGAATAGTTATCTAACATATTTTCGAAATCAAATTGATGTATATTCAAGTATTATGTCAATATATTTGGAATAAGATTTTCTTTTCTCAATTTTGCTTCCTAATCGGTTCGTCTGATGCTGTTCCAATTTTCTTTCGTCTCTCTGTTGGTCTGTAAACAACTTGAAAATTGGAATACAGACAATGCTTGACATTTCAATCTAAAGAAAATAAAACACTAAATTTTTTGTTTATAATAATAATTGATTATTGTTAATTCGTAAACAATTTTTTGATAAAAAATAATACTATAGAAGAGTAAAATATTTTATTAGATAAGTAAAATTTTTCTTTGAACTACAACAAAATTTGGTCACAAATTACCTATTTTCATATATGTATATATTCTTTTGTGTTCTTGTCGAATGTGTTATAGAAGTTTTTTTTGAAAAGAATATGAAATCCTTTTTATTCAAGTTTCTGCAACAGATATTTTCCTTTTTAACAATTCTATAGTTGGTATATGATGTTTGAAAGAGGGCGGATTTTTATAATTCCATATCATTGATATTTAAGCACCATTAAAGTGATCTAATTTAATATACATCTGATTGAAAATTGGGACACACTACAAGAAATCCAAATTTTTTTCGTAAATTTACATTATTATTACGAACATTTATTGAGTGTGCTTATACGACATCAACGCACTAGAATTTCCATACCACCACATTTTGTTACATGAAATTTTAATAAATTTCCAAGCAACGGAAAAACGTACAAAAACAAGTCCTTTTTAATGTAATAACATAAACATTCGAATATATATATATATATTCCATCATTCTTTTCTGTTATGAGTGACACAGAAAAATGCAAATTGTCTTGTGAAAGCGAACCTCCTCAAAATGTTGAATGTGTTTTAACGTGAAATTGTGGCAAATGTAACGATGAAACGAAAAGATTCATTTTCTATCTTTGCTACAATTCTTCTTTTCGATTTTTCCTACCCAACTCCCGCATATTTGCTCATGCATGTGTTGAATTGAGCATTTCTCTTCCAGTTTCCCCCCTTTTCTCTCTCTCTGTGTGTGTTGCGAAAAAGAGAAACCACTGACATTTCAATTATCGGTTATTTTGGTTGAATTAAAACTGTACCTGTAGATCGCCCACTTTTAACCGAAAATAAATAAATAAATAAATAAATAAAAATGAGACGTTCAATTAAGTGTTAATTATTTAATTAATGACAAATATTCATTTATTTGATTATATTATATTATATACATATATATATCCAGCTATTTTATTGTTATGGTTTATTCTAAGTTGTGAACTTTTAATTGAACAAATTATTGATTGAAATTTCTAAAATTAGTTAGAAACTGTCAGTTTAAAAGAAGTTACTGAATTGGAAACAGACTATGTTGAAAACTCTTGAGAGGTTGGCTAAGAAGTTTCCTCAAGAAGATCCCTGAATTATTAACAAGTTTAGTATTCATCAATTTAAAAGAAATAACGTCAAAGATGCTGTCAAAAAAATTAAAATCCTTAAATAATAATTAGAAAATTTATCATGATTTTTATATAATGTAGTATAGTTTAATAATTAGTATGAAGTGTGGTTTGAGGATATTATCAAATACAGTTCAATTAGAGTTGAAAATTAGGATGGTAAGAAATTTCAGACAATACAGCTTACCCGTTGTTATCAATGGTAGTTTCAATTAGAATTCATTAAGATTATCTGTAATAATTAAATTTAGTATTTATATTGTGTTTGACACCAAATAAGAGATAATTTTGTCGGAGAATCTCTGGTCGATAGTTTGTCTAAAGTAAACAAAACTGTTTATAAACAAGTCCTAAGGGAAATCAGAATAATACCAGCATTACCAAGTATTATCCTTAACGATTATATGTTGGGAGAACTTGATACAAAATTTCAAGAAGTGGTAATTAGAGTTTAACAATTACTCTATATTAATAGTTAAAAAAAGACGTGAAATTGTTGAAATTTTATATCAATCTGAATACGCTATATAAAAATTATTATAGGAATCGGATGGAGAAAACACTCCATTTTGGCGCCGTTCTACTTATAGAACCGGAAAAGTCGATGTATTCTTTATGCGGATGTGTCATCTGTTTCGCTTCAGTACAGCGAAATATTTAAAAAAAAACACACACACACACCAAAAGACATCAAGAGTTTTCAGTTTGTATTTAAAAAATACTTAAAATACGATTTTCCCATATGGAAAATCATCAAGAATAGTAATGGGATATTTGTGTTAAGAGTTCAAGCGAACATTTTACATACATATATATACGTATGTACATATGTCTGGTGTATATGTAATATCGTTAAATTCGACTGATGTTTCAGCAAATAATTTTACATATCATGGTCTAACCACAGTCACACATCAGGACTTGAATATCTAAACTTCAAACATTAGTAACGCGATTGTATGTAACGTATGAAATGTATAGATAGATACTCAGGGCTAATACAGACAGACTACTCCATATTCATGGGTATACCCTAATAAATTCGACTGAAACCTGTGAAACCAAATTAATGATTTTCAGGTCCACTGATATTAATTAACGTTTTTCCATCATATTCGTAAATATTAGCCATTCTCATAATTAATTCATTTATTTTTCTGTATTAACAATCTAAATATTTGTATTGCTTATGATAACGTCTAATCAATCTATCTATCTTATGTGTTATTTAAGTGAATTGAATAATTAAAAATTCAAAAATTATCAAATCAAAAACGGCTCTATATGTACAATTCCCATTGGACCAAATACAAATCATTCATATTGAAAGAGGGAACAATGCAATCACAAATATGTAAATCGAATGATCTACTGATAAAACAGACGATGGAAACCTATCAATTTTCTTCTTTGAGTCAACAAATACCAACACCACATATATGATAGAATCAAATTCAATATTTTTATCGACCTTTGCAGCAAAAAAAAATTTTTGCTAAAAATAATTCATACAATTATTAACTTTATCATTCACAGTTTTAGGAAAAAAAATTGTTTGTTCCAATTTAATTTTAGATGTCTGTCGATAGACGAAATGAAGACATAAAAGAATTAAGCTTTTTAAGAGTATCACTCAATTGAATTTTTCTGTACAAAATTTCTCTTTGGAATGAATCAACAAAAAAATATACGATTTCATATTTTCTGTTTATTTGAACATAAAATAAGTCCTAAGATGGTTTTATATTATTCGATTTGTAAATTCAATGTATTTATGGATGTGTTTTATTAATTTTAATAACTTGTAGATTGAATTGGATTATAGTATGGCTGTGTTTGTGGTCAATGCAAATCAGCCATTAGTGGAAGAGATATATGTACTAGAATAGAGATGAACGATATTAGAATACCAACGCATTGATCGTGTATTGTAATTTGTACAGTAGGGTCTTTCTATAGGGAAGCTTGTTCATAGTGCGAGACCAGGCAAATATCTTCTAACACGATTTACTAACAGCTTGTCAAATCATCACTGAACCGTCCCTGACGATAGTACCATGACATCTACACTATTCACTATTCCTAAACGTATTCCATTTCTGACAATTTTCAAAAAATAACCCATAAGTATGTACATAAAAAAATTTAAAAAAAAATTTTTTTGAATGAATGTTTGTGAGTTTCCTGGAGTAACTTTGACGTCAATTGCATGTAAATAAAGAGAATTATTACACTGTCAAGTTGATAAAACAATAAGACACTCCCTATGGGGCCCTTTCAACTTATCTACAGGAATCGATTAATTACTCTATCAGAAAGGTAAGGTCCAAACTTTGTTTATCAATAGTTTTCAATTGATTTGTCAGATGCATAATTAAACTACATAATTATTCAAATTACTAACTTTATGATTGAAAATTATTCGTATTTTATTATATTCCTTTATAAAATTTCTATAGAGTTTTTTGTTAACTTTGGTTCCATTTTAAAGTGCTTATCTATTCACGAAATATTCGTTTTTAGCTGATACACTGTTTTTCCTGTTATAAAACCGTGTATTGATGGTAATTAAATAGGGAAATATCATATATTAGGTACATTAGATTTGTAACGCTTATTGGTTTTCATTTCATATAAGTAAGGAGAATAATTGAGTGTAATTTATCAAAATTTATTTTTGTTTATTAACTGAGCCCGAACATATCTCAAGACCATTTCATCGCATTTCAGGCGTCATCCAGATCATTAATAATCTAATCTAATAGAGCATCGTCATTGAATACAAAGGAGAAAAATGAAGGACACTTTACCTAATCGATAATTTCTACCATTCATCATCAAATCATCATCGTCCGATTTGATCAAAATATTGCAAAAAATATAAAAAACAAAATTATAAGAAAAAAACGAACTGGTACATATCTATACATAACTATAGAGAGATACGAACGTTTTCAATTAACAAAGCTTGATTGGCAGTGAAACTCGAAATATGGTAGCATATTTATTAAAAAAAAGAATCCCTGCCAATGTACGTATCGAATAGAAATCAAGGGGATGGTAGACTGAGAATGGCAGAAAATCAAACTGATACTTATTTATACAAACAAAATGATGATACAACATGCCAAATAATTACACTGGCAAAGTTCGAATGAAATGACAACGATTACGGTGTAGAAGGGCAAAGTTGCGGTATTTTGATAGTTTATTATAGAAACGATACAGTCTTGTTTGTGATTTAAGTTGGCGCCACAGTGTTTCTGAGGCGAAAATATTGATGCTTTGCCGACACAACATTATTATTATTATTATTGTTGTTGCTATTATTATTATGAATTTTGGTTTGATCAAATTTTGAAATTTCTTTATATCTTAAAAATTATATGAAATACTTGTCGTTCATTTGTGTTTTATTTTGTTTTGTTATTATCTTTTAGGGAGAGATACAGTGTAGAATTGCGGCAAGAATTGATCTTATGCTAGAATAAGTGGACTCTCGACCGAGAAACATCTCTTTAGTCGTGATCATTACCGTAGCAGAACTGTAAAAATACGACGAAATTATTCTATCTCCTCAACACAATATAATTTTTAATTAAAACAACTAAAATTACTAAATCACTTTATTATTTAAATTATAATTAATCATTTATTTTCAATTCTAATTGAATTAATTGTGTCAAAATATCATATTCTATATTTTATTATAGTTGAAGGCAGCAAATAAAAAGCAAGAAACCGAATAGCTTATTCTACAGAAAGTTATAACTCAATTTTCTTTAATAAAATAAACCGTTAGAGAATCTGTGTTAGATTCCGACAAAATATAAAAGTGTTGACAACATTGTATAATAGAAACTGATTTTTTATTATTCAAGGATAAACTCAATTCTCTTGCAAGAGTTTAAACTATATTTTGTTTAGAGTTCGATTAATTGAAACAAACAAATCAACATTCCCTATAAATAAAGATCACAGTTGTTCCATTGCAATATTATCTTGGATATGCGGATTTTTTTGTTGTTGTTGTCCATACATTCAGACTTCATCATAATTACTCGAAGGGTATAAAGGATCAGAGGAATGGGCCAGTACAGGCCGGAAATGTAGTAGTTTTGTTGTCAAAAACGGCTGTCCAGTCGATTTATTGATTGACAAAAATCTAACCATAAATATATCATCTTTCGACTGTTATTATCGTATAAAAGCTATGTCAAATTTTATACCGAATTTTATCAAAAAAAAAAATAATTTTTCGAAAATATATCAACAAACTACAGCATATAAATGAAGTTTTTTTTATATTTGTTGCAATTTGTTATAAGTCTGGGGTTTATCAATCTAAATCAGTGATGAATTTTCAATAATTGATAACAGTTTAATAAAATATGGGATGAAATGGTGGTACAGATCGAACTCAACAGAGTTTCCGAAAATGTCAAGTTATATTAGGATTGTCTGTATTGATTTTTCAAATAAAAATTGCAACACTTCTCCTAAATTATTTATAGGGAGTTACTAGCGACAATTTGTTAAATAATAATAGAATAGAACACTCTAAAATTTATATATTGAATACATTGTTGGTGATTGTGTAGATTTTTATCTTGTACGGTTTTTTTTTGGTCTCTTCTTGTATATATTCAGTCAAACTAAGTAGATGTTTGGATTATGTGTTGTTGTTGTTGTTGTTTTGATGCTGTCATTTTCTATAAAATAAAACATGAGGGTGGCGGGTGTTAATATTTCATTCTGTTTCAGGTACAGGACATTTCCTGATTTTTTTTTCCAGTATAGAACATTAAGTTGTCAAAATGGTTATAAATAATGGAAGAACTGTAAATGTTGGATAATATCCGTACGCAATCTGTATTTTCCGAACGATAAATGCACCTTGAAATTTACATTTTGTAAATTTTAATCGTTCCATAATTATGATTATAACTGCTATATATACGTTTATAACAAATTTTGATTACTATACAGAAGTATAAAGTTACAATATAAGACTTAATCTTTAACTGAATATCCTGCTGGTTCTCTGATTGTGGTTTTGTTTACGTTTGTTTCAACCAAGTAAATTGTTATTAAAACAGAAACATCACTGAATACAATGACGATATAACTCTCCACATCTCAGATTGCGTCTTCACCTTATTTACATTAAATTCTCAGTAATACCGCTTTATTAACATTACCAAAACTGGAAAATTTATCGTTTCCATTATTTTCAACTTTTACTTAATACAAACCATTTTTGTTCCTATGTTTGTATATGTTTGTGGGTGTGTTTGTGTGGCGGAGGAAATTCTTTCCACAAAAAATCCAACATAGCATCGACTTAAATACCGCACAAATTCTTTCGTTTAACATGGCTAATCTGTGCTTTTCTCCGCTTTTTTTAATTTGTTCAGGTAAATATAGCATTAAAAATGTTCGTTATGCTTTTATCTCTTGTGTTTCGATAATAAACATAACTTCGTCGCCCGGCGCATCCATCATTTATTAATAGAGAAAAAAAATTGATCTCTCTAAATCTAACTAATATCAATAATTATTTGTTTAATTTCGCATATTGTTTTCAGCATTAATTTATATTTAACTTAAAAACGAAATATATAAATAATATTTTAAATAAATACAATTTGGCCATTTTTGTTTATCAGCAACATAATAGTTGAAATCCGTAATTTAAAATTGTAGCTAGCTTCTAGTTATCGTTATAGTAAAATAAAAATTTATTGCCAAAATTCTACTCTGTTGTCATCTGTACTATGTTTCCTTGTATAAATATTATTATAAAGGACTTGTTATTATTATCCAGGGAGTTGAAAGTTTCCTAACTAAAACTGTACGATTATAATTCTGTGTGTAACAAAGTTTTCTTCTCGTTTTTTTTTTCTTTATCGTGATTGTGTTTATTGAAGTTTTACTGTTATGCATTATTACGTACAACATTTTTAGAGAATAAGCTTCTATTATGATTGTGTCTTCTAATACACGACACATATTTTAACGAATTTACACATATATTGAAATACCGCGTAAAATACAGTGCGATCTAACAAATTTTTAATGACGTAAGAAACGTATGTCTACACTTTATCGTGTGTTATTTATCTGTCATATTAAGTTAGGTTAACGTTAGTAATGTTAATGTGACAAACCAAAGTGTCGTAAAACCTGTAGAGATGGCGTTACTAGCGTTGGTAGCTGAACTATCATGTACGCAACGACATACATTTGTCACGTCACACTTTGACCATAAATTTTATAGATCGCACTGTATACTACAATATGCAGCTGTTGTAATCGATTAGTGTATAAATGCATCGATTATCGAACGATAATTTGGAATGTAAATACTAGATAATCATTTTAGAAACGATTTATTCTTCTATTTTATAAAATAAGTCAAAACCATTTATTTCAATATTTATATAGCATTTAAAATGTATGAAAAGGTCTGAGAAATGTTAAAAATATCAGAACCTTTCACATTCAATCATTTCTCCTTCACTCTTTTTTTATGTTATATATTATATATAGATACATATATGTAAGAATAAAATCCATTCCATTTCAGAAATAGGTGTCCAAAATATACCGTAAACATAGTGTTAGCATGACAAAAGAAAATCTAGTTTATGGAATAAATTATTGAAAGCCCTTTTTATACCCATCTTCAATAACTTCTATTGTCACATCTTTTGAATATGATGAAATTATTTTTGTCTCTGTTTTCGTACAATCTTCAACACTTTAAAATATCATTTGATGTGTCTATATATACATATACATATATATAGTAGACTAATCTTTTATCATTCTTTTTTTCTCCTAACGTTTTCTCCATCATATACTTTTATAACGTAAATATTTTTCAATAATTCAATATTTAAATTGGAATAAATAGACATGTGTAGAAGTTGTAGTGACAGAAAATCCCTAACGTATTGACCCAAATATTTTCAGATAGATGGAAGGGTCTGATATTGTGAATATTTTACACATTCTGAAAAACTTATTGCTACAGAGAGATCATGACTTCTCTGCTAAGATTATCATAGAAATTCAAATGTTAAAACAACAATGAATTATTCATTTCAACATTAAGCTAATTATGGAAAAGTAATTTTTTTATTGTTGATATTATAAACAAATAAAATCTAAATAGCTTATCCTGTGAAAGTTTTAACTCAATTTACTTCGATATAATGAAGTTTGAGCGAACTTATACAAGATTCATCAAAGTAAAAATTGTTTCTAAAACTAAATACTGAAAGTTTATTAAACATATTACTGTTAAACAATAATTTTATAATAAGACTGGTTTACAAAAACCTATAAGTAACACCAGTAGGTATAATAGAACAAAAACAAATAGATTGTAATCGAAGTCTACAAAACGATTATTGTTAGTAATGAAAAAATGGATAAGTTGAATACCTATCTACCTATCAAACGACTTGCCTTCCCTACCTCTATACGATCAGGTTCGATAATTTTGATCTGTAGAGAAACATAAGGCAGAAAAGATGGTTCAGTCCGATAATGGGGCAATGGGTCGGAAACGATTGCAGAACAGGCAAACTCATACCAAACACCCACCCACCCCACACACAAATCCCTTCAATAACGTTCACGAATATATTACCATTTACTAGAACTCGATTTAAAGGAATTAATTTGCAGTCTAGACCATTTTTCTAAGTCAATTACTAATTATAGTAATAGTAAATTTAAATATAGGGACATATTTTCAAAAATTTTACGCCCAACTTTTAATAAAAAAACATGGAAGTCAATTTTATTTAATGTTAGCAAATAATTTATTTAGTCCGTTCGATTGAGTCCACAATAGACTATCTCAGAATTCCCGGGAGTATAATTATATTAAACAAAGAAAGATCTTGTCTTTCAGGGGTTGTTATCTTGGGGCTAGATGCATTCTTCTTTGTCTGAAAAATAATAGCCGACAATTTTTATAGAAGAATAGTTAAATATTTTATCAATTTTTAATTATAAATTATTGCTAAACATTACAGTTTTCAACAATGACATATACATATAATTTGTTTTAGTTTATTTATATACAAATGATGATTACTGATTCGTAAACAGCATCCACTGTTTTAAACCTCATTATTAGAGTAACTTGTACAGCAAGTAACATTGAACAACATATGCGTGAATTGTTCATGAAACCCACAACTCTACAACCATAAATGGGAACTTTGGGGCAGATAAATTCATTTATATCGTTATAAACGAAAACAACCATCGAATATGAATAGATGGTCTCGTATTTGATTCCATAAAATATTAACCACAAATAGAATAATTAACTATTAATAAAATATTATATTGATTTCGTAAATAAATAATGAAATTATAAATCTAAATATAATTTAATAATTTATATTTAGATTTATTATGATGGTATAATAACAAATTTCTAAAGGATTCACATCAAACAATTATTTCTATTCACCATTTTCTCGATGTAAATAAGATGGCTTTACTTAGGATAACTCTGGGAATGTTTGTAGAGTGCGCTTGGCCCCTTTTATGCAAAATAGAAAACTGTGAAATTTACTTCTGCATCAAAGTTTTTTGTAAACAGAAAGTTTTATTTTTCAAGTGGATAATAAAAGAGTTTAAACATTAATTTTGCATAGACAAGTACACGGACACTACAATGAACAAAAAAATTTCAACTTTTAACAACTTTCGACAATATAAAACTATGTAATATATATATATAAGTTGGATTTAAACTCAATTCGAATTGTTACAAACATAATCTCAATACGAAATCCTAGTATAAACTTGTGTAAATAATGTCTAATTGTCAGTGTTAAATAGAATAAGTATTTAATTTCAACTTTAACACTAGACTGTCCGTAATAAGAGAAAGGTGCCACTTTTCTTCCAATAAAATCTTGAAAATGAATATTTTTCATTATGGAAACAACAACAACAACAACAAGAAAATACCACTACTTATATTTTAAAAGCTCAACCTGATGTAGATACATAAGCGTTTCTACATAGCCCCAAAACTTCATCCCATTTATCTTGACGAATCCCCCGGCGAAATCCCATCGCCTCCACGGAAGCCAGCGCTCTACACCACCGCCGCCGCCACTACCAGCAGGAGGAATACCCCTCTCTCTATACCGACATTGCTACTACCCACACAACCGCACACGGTCGTAACTACTGCTCTTCGATCGATTAACGCCAAACTTTTTTCAACTTGTTTCATATAACTTTCAAAAGGTCCATTTATATCAATATTAAACGAAGACCAAAAAGATATTGACAGTTTTCTTTATGCATTCTAATCAAGTCATTTTCAAAGTAGCTTAGAAAGTGATGATTTCTTTGCGGTGAATAATGACCGAGAAATAGAGGGAAACAATGCTTAAATTTCAAAATGAAATTATTTTAATTTTGTCAGTTTTCAGGACAAATTTTTATTATAAATTCTCTGTTGTGCAGGATTATTTAAGAAAAGATGCTAGTTAAAATTCGTTAGAAATGTGAAACTATAAATGTGGCTTCTTCAGGAACCGTTGGCGGATTGTTAGTCGGTCGGTCGTAAAGGATTGTTAGTTGGTCTTTGACGGAGGACTGTGATTACTGTTTGACTAGTATTGATCAAAGATTGTTCGATATATGTTTTATGTGCCTTATATTTGAGTTAGTAAATCGGTCAGTTAGTGACGAATTTGTTATTACGTGTTTATGATTTTACGGCACTAGGTGCAGTGTGTTAAATTGGTGAATAATGTAAATAGTGTAAACACACAATAAGAAAAACAAAGAAGTAGTTTAATTTATTTCAAAATGAAAAACCTTTAAGCAACCTGACACAGAGAAAACCCCCGTACAGTTGAAGACTTTCAATATTATATTGATGTTAGTGAAGAGAAACCATTTCATGTTTGATAATTTCCTGCCTTATTCAACACACAAAATGAAAATTTGTTTAGAACAATCCCGTAGATGTACAATAGATTATTACAATACAACGATATACATTAATTATATCCTGTTATTGTACAAAATGTAAAATATTTAATTTCCAAAAATCTCAAGGCATATTATCCGCCTCTTTTTGTTCGTTGTCGATGTTGTACAGGAGAATACATACGCGCAATCCTGTTTATTATATAAAAACCCTACAGCAATATGTTCGTGTTCGGTATAAAATTTTCTTTTTAACATTTCGCAGAGGATGATTCTTGAATTTTCAGATTTACATCACAAATACACTTCATTTTCTTTTCCGAAAAAAAGAATCTATACTTGTACAAGGAAATGAAACTCTTACTACTGCTAGTTAAGATAAGATTATTGTACAATTTGTTCAATAATATCTATTTATAGAAAAAAATGGTCCTTTTTTTGGTCGTCAAAGCTGCTATATTGATTGGGAATGAAGGAATCGCGTGATAACAAAAAAAAATACTTAACGATATAAAAACGATCTCTACCAAAACAATACTACCACAGAACCTCCTTTCTTGATGTTCTGCTAATTATTACTGTGCCATTAATTATAGCTTTCATTTCATATCATATTATAGAAAAAAAAAAACACTATTGTTATATTAATCTTTACAATAAATTTGAATATTTACGCTGATGGTTTCAATAAAACCCCTAAAACAGTTCTACCTTTTCACTTATTGAGCCGCCGACGTGCAAGCATTTTTATAGTGATGTAATAATAACAATAATAAAAAAAAAATAAGCACACGCGTACGTTTCATGTTGTAAAAATGTAATAATCTTTACAACCTCTTCGAAAAACTCATAAACATTATACAGTGCCATTGAGAATCAGATTTTTTATTTATTTATATAAACAAGTCAGTGTTATAATTAAACAAAATACGATTTCAAAATTCAATTCGCTCAAATTCATTGGTTTTTTATAGAAAAATAAGAATAAGTCTTGACATTTAAATGTAATATGTGTTGGCGTTTTTTACGGAAAAAAAGTCGATTCCAAAATGTTCTTGCCAGCTCGTAAATTGAATCGAAACGTTTCTGGCCTTAGAAAGGAACGTAAAGAGAAATTTAATTAAAATATTTGTTGATTCAATATTATAATTTAAGATAGGACGAAATAACAATAAATTACATCATTACGCCCTATCATGATAAATAATTGGTTGTAAAAGAGGTAAATAAACCGTTTTGTCCTTTTATAGGTCTTTATTGTTAGATCTTAATTTCCTGATATCGTTTGTGGTTGAACGGTACAATGTCCGATTTTGGGATGTGAAATAAATTTCTCTTGTTCCGGATAATAATTGAGACATTCCGATTATTGTTATTCTTCTATATTGTACACATTACTCGTTTTCAATGTTTCTATTTTAATAATTGTCTCTGACAAGACACGGTGATTGGATTTTGAAATAACGACTCATATTGTATATAAAACATCTTTAGTTTGATAAATGAAAACCCTGAAAAAGTTTCGATGATATCGCTAGATTTCGAAATTCTTACATCCGTTCGTTGTTTATAGTTCAACGGGGAACTTTCTACCGAATTTGAAAACAACAAATATATTCAGTTTGATCCATGTTCCCATAATGATAATCGAGTCAGACGTTTTTCAAGTTCTAAAATGTAGAAAAACTCCAAAATATAAAAAAAAACATCTACTATGAAACGAGAAATCAACAAACAAACTATTCCTCGATTTCTTGAATACTTCCCTACAAGTTTTATTTGATTTTAATTAATGATTTATTTGTGTTGACTGTTCCAAATAATAAACGTAAAGTAAAAATTGTCAGTATTTCGTTCTAGTGGTTTGGATACACGTCCGCTCTCGCCCGGCGCATCCACCATTTCCCACTTATCCACATACATATCGTGAATGTCAGAAGATAAGTGTCCGTTGTTTGTAGCTGATGAGGGTGGTATTTGAGATTATGGTCAAATCGTCTAAGGGAAATGTTTCAGAGATTCTTCATTTCTCTCAAAAAAAAAAACAAAATAAAAAAAACAGGAAAAAAGTGCTATTCAGAGAGTTTAACTTGTCGACAAACTGGAAGCAACTTAATTAAAGTCCGAGGACAATTTAAAAAAATATATTATTATCCTCTTGTTTCTATGTGCCGACAATAATATAAAAATATATATACATATATAGGCAAAGATCGCATTTACGTATATATAAATGCGGAAAACTTAAAAAACTTGACACAATAATATCCTAAGGGAGTAGTTGTCAACTTTGTATTTGAGACAGGGAATCGATTCGCTAAAATAGAACAAAAGAACACATGGTGACATATTTTTATAGCTTTACGTGTATAAAAATGTTTGTATTTAGTTGATAATCTATTTTATAATTCTATAAATATTTTAATGGATATATGTGTTAATGTTATGGATATTTATTAATGGAATACATGGAATATTGCCCGACAAGAAGGCAATCACGTATAAATTAATTGATATAGAAGCGTTACATTATAATCATACTGAATTAAAGTCATTAAAATTAAATCAAAATAGTGAACATGATAAGATTGGTATAGTATCAAGGTCGTTGTAGGTATATAGGTTGCTTACAGGGTTCTCTTGGCACCAGTAATAAGGGAATTTTACTCTAGATGGTTTAATGAATTAATCAAATTTAATTATCTATCCTAGGCATACAGTCCAAATTCCAAACTCGCAATCATCGTAAACATATTCGTCTCGTTTCACCTCACCTAGTTTATTATACGAAAACATATTCAACACCGTCTTTATTCGATAATTTACTTTCCAACGGTTTTTCATTCAATTAAGAAGTAATTCAAATCTTACAAAAAAAACGTCCATTGCACTTATGCATTGCATAAAATGTTTCATTTCTAATTCCACATAAACCTAAGATTAATTATTAATTATTGTAAATGGAAATTGTTTAGAAAGACTTTTCACAAAACCTTAATTATTCATTGAAATGAGGGTAGAGTTTTTAAAAAGAAAAAAAAAACGAGAATCAGATATGGATTGCTTAGCTAGACGACAAAAGTGTTATATACGTTTTCTGATATATTTTTAATTAGTGATTTAAGCCTCACTTATTCTGTTCGTAATCCTCTTTTAAGACACTTCGAAATATAATATAATTTTTAATCCTTTTCAACTCTTCAATTTAACTTTGTTCGATTGAAATTCCATAGTAACCGTATAGGTATCATGAAATATTAAATAATTACAAGTAATTCAATTTAAAATCATATAAAATTGAGTTCTTTTTGTAATAATAGATAATAAATTGAATTGTTTAAAAGCATATTCAATTTAATTTTATGTCATCAATTAAATTGCTTCAATTTTAATGAGAGGATGAATCAGAAATCGGATGAATTTGTTATATCCGTTTGAATTTAATTCAGGAAGTGCGTTGTAATTTGTTGTGAACACGAACGAAATCAGATCAACGTTAGCTATTAAAATTTCAACATCAAATATTTCTTCGTTCATTCTTCAACAACAAGACAAACTGTGTTCGTTTCATTTTAAATATGTTTACCAATTTTAAATTGCAGTCAACCATTCACTGGAAACGATTCGTTTCATTTCACTGTTCACCATTTGAACAACAATTTTTTTTTTCGCGTATTTACAAGTGAATCTTCAAAGAAATACACCATCTCTCTAATTTTAAGTTATCAGTTGAATCAAGTCTTAAGTTATAATAAGATTGAAACGTAATCGATAATCTAATACTTTGGATGAAAGCTACCGCCTTGTTATATATACGTATATACAAGATGTTGAGACACAAATTTAATCAAATACAGAGAACCGCAACTGCGCAACATTACAAGAAAAACGTATACACCGTGTATTTGAAATCCCTTACATAATTCAAACCATTGATAGGCCACAGAAAATAGAGCAGACTTTTATTACACAATAAGGGATCGATATGGCCTCGTTTTCGAGAAAAAAGCCTGTGCAAATTTCGCCAACATTTTGAGAGCCGCTGGAATTGAACAAACGTGCCAGAGATAGATAACGAAGGAATTCGCCGTCTACGCTACATTCAGACCACTTTAATGAATCGGCATCCATTCTTCAGGTGTCACTGGATTGAGTATGTTGATTTACGTGTACGTATATTTGTAGGTGAAGAATTTCATTTTACGCGTATTTTCTTTAACTTGCCTGCAATAATTATATTTGTTATGTGATTTCAATAACTAGATTAGTAAGACTTGTGTAGTTCAATGCCATAAAAATGAGAGACTTTTTGTTGATATTTGCATTCTTATCAGCGATAACATTACTGTCCAGTGGCCATCAAACAAAAGTTACAGTTTTGGCTATTTTTTTTTCTCTTTGACCCATTAAAAAGCCCTTATTTTACTCTATTTCCCATAGGCATGCTGAGGTTGGGATATTGTACAGGATTTTAATTACACCCGGTATATTTGTGTACAATTTTTCAAACAATTGCTAAAAATGTAATCATCTAGTTATTTTGTAAAAGGAACTACTAGTTTTCAACTGATCAAAAACATACAAACAAAGAACCGAGACGTTATCCTTTTCACAATATCAGTCTAATTTTACATAACATTTTAGAAGCTAAAACCGTCTTGGTTGATTTTTGCTCAAATTTAATAGTATAACTGGAAATACTTTAAAGGTTTGTTTTTGTTCGTTTGTACGCGGTATAAGCGCATTAGATATGATATTGTATCAGTATATCAACATAAAGACAGAGCTTTGTTTAGCTTAATATCTTTGAACTTAACATAAACAAAAATCTTTCATGCAAGGAAGGAAAGCTTTATTTTACCGTAAATAATCTTATAAATCTAACGTAATCATTGTTAATTAAAGTAATAAGATGTTGTTTTTTTTCTGTTATAAAATTCGTTATATTTTTGTTCTTTTTGTTACTGTTTTTTTTAAAGAAACACGAACATCCAATGACAATTCTGATTGTGTTTGAAATAATTGTAGTTAAAATCTTCAACAACCATTCATTTAATCAAAACTGTCGGTGTAAATCAGAACCAGAAACGAAACAAAAGGTTTCCAATTAAATCCGTCATTCTGGATTCGGTTAAATCAAGATGCATCTAGACGTCAAATTTATCAACAAGGAATTCCATTAGAATTACTACAGCAAATGCTATTTAACTATCGGTTGAAGATTTCTAAAACGATGATGTTGTCGTGTCCTCTTTGTGTTCCCCTATTTCAATTCAATATTTGTACAATCTTCTCACATTTTTATTGTTTTTTTCCCCCGGACCAAAAAAAACACAATTCTCCAACAAAGGCAAAAAAAAGGAAATGTTAATTTATCGTCAAATTGTCGTAGAAGTTTCTTTCAACTTTCCACAGTCAAGTTTGACATGTTAGATATTTTTCTGTTGGACTTGAAGAATTACAGATCGAATCCCGATTGGATTACTTTTACTTTGATCCATTAAACTGCCAGACTGCATCAAAAAACCTGGTTCAAACTGACTGATTGATTATGTAAATAACAGAACCCGGAACTAGATTGACTAGGATTTAATTCAGTTACAGTTTTTCACGGTGGAAAAATATCGAAACATATTATTATTATTATTATTATTATTATGAACGTTCTTGTTATTACGAAAACATGAAAATATGTAATACAATGAAAACTTGATATTATGCTGAAATTTTTTATAGTAGTGAGCCAGTAATCGTCCTGTAACTAATCTACTGAAGGAGAAAATTCTTCAATTACTCTAAAATGTTAAACCATATTTGCCAACAAAAGGAAATACCTATTCTTGAAAAAGACAACATTAATCCGGATTAAACGCAAATTGAAACATAGTGGTGAGAAAGAATTTCACTTACAGGAAAGCTTCATTTACACAAAACATCAAAGCGAATCTACTAGCTTTGTCGACAACGAATTCATACATTTACGTATAATGTTCAGAATGAGTGGTGAATATAGTGGATATATAAATGCATATAGGATAACAGTTGATAAGATAATTCACAAAGTAGTTATTGATCAAATATAAAAAAGAATATTAGCATCAATTTTCTTTAATGCATCGTAATTTAGTCATGTCAAGAAATATGAACTGTTACTTTATATTACAACGTAGAGACATATTAAGCGACTCCGCGCATTACAGCTGGGTCAAATCAACGGAAGGAGTGTTACGTGTTTTCAAAAGCGTTTGTCCTTGCTCTACAGCCAAATGTAATACGTTATTCTTCTCTTAAGAATCAATGCTTTAAAAAAGACAGGACGGTCCTACTGTAATGCGTGAAGTCGCTAATATTCTATGGGTGCAATTCAAACGCAACTCTTCATCTTCATCTTTATCTCTAAGGAGTTGCTGGGCAGTTAAAACCAATTCAAACGAAAATCCACATCTTCATCTTCTCACCACCCATTTAGACCTGACAAACTCGGTTCACATAGTAAAGAACAGAGATATAGATTTGCGATAGGAACAAGGATAGATATACGATTTAAATGTCCCGTTTGCGTTTGCTGGGCGAAGCAAGCAAATCCTTAAAGAGTGAGGACGCTTGAATTGCCATTTCCTTATGGATATCTATAAAGTGCTAGAAGAAGATAAAGATGAAGATTTCTGTTTGAATTGCACCGTATATCTGTTTCTGTTTCCTTTAAATGTGAAATCTTTTTGCAACTTTTAAAATACTGGAAAACGCTACCCCAATTATTAACTGAATATTGAACATAAATAACTTACCATTAGAATACTGGAGGTTGCAACAGTTTCTGTAAATAAGAACAAAACAAATAATAAAATACATAGAAAAATATCCTTTTAACGACATCCTTTAACTGAGGCCTTATTACGATATTACACTATCGAATTAAAAAAACATACCAATAACGTTAGGATTTTCACGTTTTTCGCGTTGTAACAAATAACAAAAAAAAAAGTGAATTTTTAATTAAAATTAGAAATTCAATGGGAAATTTTGTTAAACATTCAGTCCCTTCAATATTTTTCCATGAAAAATAATTATCGTTTCCTACTATGCTATCCAATATTTTCTTTTATGTCACTGTTTTTAAGCCAGTGTTCTGTGAAATATTTGCCTTTTATAAGCTTATTTCAGGTATTCCACGAAATTTCATTGAATAATTTTTTTTTTATTTCTTTTTACCGTATTCCAGTGAATTTTTGTAAATTTCAAAAGCTTTGAAAATATTTAGAAAAATAGACCGTATTACAAAACAGAATGAAGAAATTTCTTTATTGTATACATAGGTATATACATACTATGTTTTGTTATATAAATAGTGTATGATATATGGATTCAACAATGGAAAACCATTATTAAAGTGCAATATGGCTTGTTGCACCTCACATGTTACTACTAAAATGAATACAAAATTAACGTTTGCATTTTTCTGCCGTATTCAAACAGGAATACCGTAAAACTGGCTGAATAAATTACAGAAAAAAAAATCTAGTTCATCCACTGCGAAATTAATACAGTTCCTTTTTCTGAAAATATGTATATGTTATATTTTCAATTATAGAACAAACCAACAAAAAATTTATCTAAATTACACGAGCAAAACTTCATTACAGATCAAATTAATGATATTCTCTCAAAATGTATACATTTTATAACTAAGAAATATACTATAAATTTAATTAAATTATAGACATATTGCTGGCAAAGTTAGCAACAGTAAACTACTATACATATAAGATAATAAGAAGGTTCTCTGCAACTTTGATACATGCAAGGCATACAGTAGAGTTTGTTAATTATAAACAAACATCTGCGACATTTTACAATATAGTAGTTGAAAATAACAATAAAAATATCGAAGTTTTCCCTCCCTTTTCTAAAGATTTGAATTATGATAAAGGCGTTTTTGTTGATTCTGTCAAATACTTTAGTTAAAATTGGAAATATAGGCAATAAAACGGCAACGGAAAGTGGAATCCGTTTAATCCAGTCGAGATATTTGTTTGCTACCCAAAAGAAATTCACCTCAGAATGAAACTTTCCAACCGATTATTTAAAATCGAAAAGCTCTTGAATAGAAAAACCAATAACTAAATTCAAATTTTTATTTAAAAAATTCCAATGTAGTAGAAATATTACATTAATTTAAGGTTTGATTTTAATAATTATAGTATTTTTATTTGTTTATTTATTTACATGGAAAGCTAAATTTACTGAGATTGTTGTAAGGGAAATTGTGCGGCTTTAAATTACCTTGCAATTTGTCTGAATTATCCTGACATAAAGAAAAATCGAGGATACGAGATAACAACAGAATCAGACACATAAAGTTTGTCGTTAAACAATCGTTTATTCTCTAGTATATCAACAAACAAATATGGTAAATTTGTCATTGAGATTATTGTCAAGTTCATGTATAAATTACCTTATTTTTTTATTATTGTAATTAATTTGATTAAATCAATTAACATTTTAACATCAAAAATTGCCACAATTTCCCCAAGAACACCGACTAATGGCAATTTTTATTGCTTTGTTTTATTACGTTAGATTCCAGTAGCTGTAATGGAATTTCCATGTTATGAAAAAGGAAATTTACGAATTTACATCTCAATATAAATTCATTTTAGCAAACCGTAAAATTACATTGATTAAAAACGACTTGATATTTGTTAATTTTTTACATTTCACGGTTTAATTAATTTTCTTTTGTAATCGAAAATTTTTCAAATAAAAAGGAAAAATTCCTCGTCATTTCAGTATTGTAAAAATAAACAATATGAAGTGGTCTGGGGGGTGTTTCTAGACTAGAATATGGATTAGAAATATATTACCCAAACAAGATGACATCTAAAAATTTATATACCACTAAGATTAAGAAATGGTCTTTACATGATGATAAATCATTGTGTTTTAAGCTTGACAATGTAGCGTTGTTTATCATAATTTTTTTTCAATTTCTTAATGAAAAGTCCAAAAACCCTTCATTCCGTTGCAATAAAAATTCACCATTCTTATTGTATATTAACACAAAAACTTGTTTAAATTAACGTACTTTTTCCGGTTCAATTCAGGTGTAAATTGTTATTGCAACAACTCAAGGGAACACTTTTGACTTTGATGTATCCCAAGTGGTAGTATCGATATATTCTACTATCACAGTTTCTAGTCAACTACGTTGAGTGCTTCTAATCAGCTTAATTAGCAATCAACATTACGGTCAATTTATTCACCTATTTAGTTAAATAAAATAAACACCTATAGTACGTACATAGAAACCTTTTCTTGATTTAGATTTGTGAAACCATTTATTTAATGAAAAAAATTTTGAATGACTCTCGTTTTTCCTTAAATCTTTTACAATGCTTCATGTTTCAGGTCTGATGCGTTGATCGGAAATGTAAAACATCAAAGAGTCTGCTTCATGTACCGGACATCGGGACAAAAATACCACACAATGTTTTTTAACCTAATCCCTTACATATCCGATGTCAAAGCAGCTTAAAGGGCAGCTGTCATGCAACCGTCCTTTGGCAAGTAGCAGTCGCGACGGTTATCGCCGCCAATCGAACATTCACATGGCTTACATACTGCTATATGGATGCTCATTCCTGTTTTGGTTAATACATTTTACAACATTTCCACAGGCGTTTGGTCAACAAATGTGGACGCCAATTTATGTTGATGGTAAAAGTAAGTTTAATGTTTCATCCAATAAATTAATTTAATTTATTTATAATAATGGTAGGTTTAAAATAAGCCGGAAAATGATTCTAAAAATATAATATTTGATGAGAATAAAATTGTATTTGATTATTATTATGTTACACCAATCATCGAAATTCTTTCTATAACGATGTCGTTTCAAAATCGATATGATATTTTCTCTTGACTAACTCATCAATATTATTGCCAATTTTCTTTTATATGAATCAATATTATTTGTTGTTTTATTGAACAATATAAGTATAAATGTCTTTCAATTGCATCATAAATTTATCTAACACATAGACAAGATTTTGATGGTACATTTGCCTTTTTACGTGAAATTTATTACTTAGTTTACGATCAAACTTGTGACTTCTATAAAAAAAAGCTTAATAATGCGATTTCGGTTATTTCATTTAAATCATTTATCTTTTTACCGCGATTGACTAAATTAATTATTATTTTCAAATAAAATTTGTATCTCTTTGCGGCTATATCGTTTATATTCCAATCGAGACAAATTAAATTCGAGAGAAGAACGTCCGGCAAAAGATAAAGTAAATGTAATGAAGAACGCTTTAGACAGATCCTTCCCTCAAATTTACCTGCATATATAATATTTCAATAATTTCCATTATATGATCTATTTTATAATAAACAGAAGAAAATTGAATTCAATCTATTTGTTGTTTTCTTATCATTATAAATCAATATAGGTATACGTGCAATAATAGGATAGCTTTACTGTTTGTTGTTTTTCCACAGAAAACAATCAATTAGATCTCTAAAGGACTTCCCAGGAGGTATTATTTCCCCCCATCTATTCGAATGACTGGACTGTGCTGTCATTACCATAACAAACAGGCTTTTCATCTAAGATTCTATTGGTAGATTTAATTCTTAATTGAAATGTTCCAACACAGTTCGTTGAAAATCGAACATTTCAAAATCTCAATATTCAATTCTAGAAAAATTATTGAAAAACTCGACAATTTCCTTTACCGTTCAAATTTATCTAGATTTTTATACGTATGTACGTATATAAGTATAAAAAAAAATTCAAATCGAACAATTTGTGAAATTGAAACGAAAAGGATTCTCTCGTCTTTTTATTACACCTTTTATTTGCTGTTACATCAATGGCTCGTAAGTATTGAATCGTTCCAAATTTAATCAAATTCGGAAGATCCACCAGATAAATTGTATCTGTTCTTTTTGAAATTTCGATCAAAACTTTATATATTTAAACCATAATAATAATTAAACTGAAACGTAAAGCAGTAATAGTAACAATGTTTAAAAAAAAAAAACAGAGCAGTCTGCTCAGTTTCAAACAGTTAGTGATCGTGAAGTCGAATTATCTCTAGAGATTCGATTGTCTTTTTTCCGTGTATTATTCGAGTATTTGGCAATTTAAAGATAGAACTTTAACTCAACTGTTTTAAGGGTTTATAAACTCGTACTTGTTCCCCGAAAATCGATAAAACCACCTTATATTGTTGTTATTTTACTTGAAATGTTCAATAAAAGTTTTACACATATGTACGTGTATAGTATTGTATCTATTTCTAGGATAGTAGGGAGAAATTTTTGAGCAGACTATTGGAATTGAAGATGTTCGGTTGTTCCAGGTCAAATTGATTTATGGACTCAGGAAGCCAAAGGATGCGTGTGTTCCTGGAACAGGACCAATCATCAATGTGCTTGTTGCGTGGCAGATGGTGGCTGTCATTGCGGGAAAACTGCCCCAAATCGTTGTACGCAATGTGGTTTAGAAGAATACTGCAACCACAGTAAGTAGATATTTACAATATAACCGTTCTGAATCGGGAATTGTGGAACAAGTGATAGTGTAGTCTTTTTAATCAGAAAATACGAATGTAGCTATTTAAATCAAAAATTTCTGGATCAAGCACTGGATATTCTGTCTTCCGGGATTTATAAATTAAGATTTACGATTGTGTTCGAAAGAAAATCTCTAATCAATTAGTCAGAAAATAACTATGTTTTGTCTTCAATAGATTTGTTTGTTTCAGTGTGCAACGTCACGATCATCTCTACAGAGTTGAAGGCGAAGTCTGGTAAAACTTTTGGGCAAATTAAGTCACCCTCCCTAGAGGGACCGGACGCTTGTTGGTATACTTTCATTCCATCTTCAACACAACGCGTAGAAGTTCAGATTTATAGACTTGTAAACGCTGGAAAACACAATGGCACCAGGTTAGAAGAATAAATTTTGTCATCACAACATGCCCAACTGGAATTCTAATCTTTTATCATTCAAACAAATTGCACTATCCAGACATTCAGATATACATACATACATACATACAATGCAATCAAGCTTATACAAAAATCCTGAAATTTAAATCAATACAGATTGAACATATAGAACGTTCCATCCAATATATCACTTGAATGACGAAATTTTAATTATTTCCCTTGTTTTTTTTTGTTCTGCTAACTGATAAATGAAATTTTATAACACCGTAGTAATTTTATAATGCGTCACAATAGCAACATAAAACCACAATTAAATGTTAACATCACTGTCACAAAATCAACAGTATACGTACTATATAGTCACTTTAATTACGGTTGAGTTACATGGAAATTTTCGGACACTTTCTCAATTTTGTCTTTTCACATAAACGACACAATAGCGATCTTTATGGTTTTAAATTAGTCATCCCCAAAAGGATTGCCTTTTGCATTAATTATTAGCAAAAGATCCCTTGTTTAGAGAACGGAACACCTTAGAATTTAGTATATGACCTCTTTTAAAAGGTTGGCCCCATTCTCGTCAAGCATACTATTTTAGAAGACTTTACGTTTTATCGACAAGAAACCTCAGCATCACGTAAATCAGTAATGCCCCCATATTAACCAGAAAATCTAACTGTGCAAAAATATTATAAATCTTTACTGGTTTCCTTTTTTCGTGCTGTTAATTTGACTGTAATAAAGTAAAGCTTCTTGAGGAAATACGTATTTAATTTTAATATTGCTAGTTTATCTTGCAAGATAATCAGCTTTTGAAGGATTTTCATTTACTCACTAGGAAGTTTCACAAGATAAAAATCGAACAAGCCTTTTCAAGTTTGTTGTTATTATTTTTCTTTAAATATTATAATTTAAAAGAAAAATATGCTCGTTATTAAAATTTCAATGGCAAGTTTGTTGAAGGAGAGTTTCCCTTTTCAAGTATGACAAGTTGTTTAATTCAGTTTCTCGTATAAACTACACTCATACACGGTTTCATCTTTTTCACCAGCCACATTTGCTAACCTTGCACCTTCTAAAGCCCATAACAATTCTTAGAGTTATTGCATTCGCTTAGAGTTCTACTTCAAGGAAGGAAAAGACGAAATATTATATGACAAGAAACTTTACTTTTCGGATGATATATGTTCGCGGTTTGAATATTTTATTTACAAAAAAAAATACAATACATGTACATACAATCATCTCCGTAGTTGTTTTATATTTTCAGTTAATTCAATATAAATCACTTGTTGCATGGTTTTTATTCATTTTTAATATGTATAGATATATGTATGATAAACAAGACAGCATATTTCTTCAGTTTAGGTAGTTTGGTAGAAGAAATGAGATTTTTATATGAAATCAAGGATAGTATGAAAGTTGAGAGTTCACTTTACAACTACGTGCCTCATAAAATTGATATAACATCATAAAATAGTTCATAGAAAATTAAGTTCTGATCCGTGTTCGTAACGGTTATATAAAGAATTTTTCGTACATTATTTTTTGTAATATAGTTAAAAGAATTTATTTTTATATTCGAAAATTTTTACTAGATATTGTTATGAGAAGCGTTTCTATTTTGCGAAACATCGGTTTACTGTGAGAAGTTAATTCAGAGGGTTGTCGAGTGAATGTCAGGGGAAGTTAAATACAGACTAGGAAATTGAATAACGACTATATAGTGACCATTGCTCGTAGTCAAGTTGTGTGTGTGAATCATCAACTCGCAGACTTTTAATTAAAATTAGTCATTAAAATAAAACACATAGGTATATATGGACAAATAAAGTTTTCATATTTACTCATTACACATGTAGATAGTATGTATGTGTATATATCACCGTTAATTCAATTTGCTAACGGCAAACAGTCTTGAACTACGTAAATATCACGAAAAACCAAATGCTGGAGATCTCTCCGTTTATCAAATGTCACAATTATCTCGATGTTTTTGATGTTCATTCCCGGTTTTGCATGATATGCTGCTGATGATGGCATAATTGCCGAAACCAGTTCGCAGCAAATACAATAATTTGATTTTTATTCTTATATATCTACCTATGATGGAGTTTTCGAATCTTAATATCTCGGTTTTTTTCTTTTTTTATATTCCAGTTGTGTTGGTGGTTTTCTTCAACTTGGTTATGGAACTGAACCTCAATACAGCATAAGCGACAATCAGATTTGCGGCACCAATGAACGATATTCACCTCCGGTTGTTTTTTTCGCCGACGATGGAATTACCACACTTTTATTTCAGTAAGTTTACTACAGTAGATGATAAGATGAGAATTTTTTTATGGCAATTATCGAAAAACTAATTTGAAAAAATCTACGTTTCATGTGAGAAATTAAATTACTATTTATTATTAAAAAAAAATCAAATATCTAAGAGAATCGATTTTAAAAATTCTATATTCGCTTAACCAACAACGGTATTCTTTTTGTTGTGGTTGTAAAAATATCTAATGCTTCTGAAGCTTTATCTTGCAAACTTTATTTTGCTTTCTTTCTGTAAGTTTTCTTTTGAACGTTAGAAGTAAATAAAGTAAAACAAACTTTTTAAGTTTCCATTATTAGTTAAAAGACAGGTCAATTTTGGAATGTTGTTCGAAAATTTACAACTCAAAATTTAATTGATTCAAAAATGTTGCAGAACGAGCAATGAAGCAATTTCGCCTCTAACTTGCAATCTGAATTGCATACAAATGCAATTTGATTAAGTTTTAGACAGATGTGTATTGCATTACTTCGTTTTTCATAAATAATCGGCTCTTACCAGAAAATCGTCTACATTGTCGAAGTATTTTTGGAAATTCTCTTATAACTAAAGTTTTCATTAAGTTTGTTCCATAGTTTATGGTTGCACTAGCAAATCTCTGAAAAGAAACTAATTTCAGATAGTGAAAATAATAATGTACGATATGAGTCTACAACAGTAGAAAATTTCGTTGCAATAGATTTCGTGCTAGTTCTAACAATTTTTTTTTCTGCTTCAGTATTTTCCATCTACTATGCTGTCTGTCTGAAATTGGTGTTTTGCTAGCGTGCATACCGACCGTATGTTTTTGCAGCTGCTGATTTCCTTATCCAATTTCTGTTTATCCCATAATTCACATAATTTCGTGCCTGCTATATACACTAATGGATCTGACATTATTCTAATATTTCATAAATAAGAAAAAAGAATTGAAAATTTTGATTAAAAACTTGAAAGACATCCAATAAATCTTGACCAAAAATCACCTAGATATTTCTTATTAACAAAAATAAATAATTAAATAAATTCGACAAACTCACCATTTATATATAGAATGGTTCATCGTTATCGCTTCGAATGAAAATTCAATTTAATATCGTGTTATTGGGTGCGATGGTGAGGTAAATTGAAATTAAATCGTATTACGACAATTTTTTTTCTCTTCTCGTTTTTTTTTTTTGATTTCGATAATTTCTTACGCCAATCAAAACGCCTTGAGTCAATTATTTCTTGTTCGTGATTTAGTTTTAAGCTTCTTCCCAGTTCCTGGAGTTGTTGATTGATTTTTTTTTCTTCTTCTCTTGTCTCTTCTTCACTACTACTCGTTCAATTCAAATCGTTGAATTGTGGCTTCTGATGACTTCCATCAAAAATTTGTCCAGATAATAATCAGATAAACGATAATTAGTAGATTGAAACTAGATGATATATACTGTTAATTTAAAGTTTTTTAATGGAAATTTGATGATGATTTGACAAAAATATGAAAATTGTTTATTTGATTGTTTTTTTTAGAATACTTCATGAGAGTAGAAGAGAAATTTCGTGGGTTCGGATAATTATACGTTTTTATATGCCTTAATTGCTGACAAATTACAACAGTGTAGCCTCAGTTTTATTGTCTGCATTTGCCCTGGTAATTACTGGGAATATATTTGTTAAATTACATTAATTAAAGCAATAAATACTTTACGTTTCTTAATTCGTACTTGTGACTGACATCTACGACTTCATTAACGTAAATATCACTAAGAAATCAACTATAACTGGTTATAGAACTTACAATTTCCCATTCAAATTAAACTGTTACTAGCACATGATTACTGTCTAATAACCCACACATAATATAATAGTTTTGTTTGTATTGTTAAATATTTAGCATCCTTATCATGTAATTCAACATTTATCGTACTTTCTTTGGCATGTATTCAATAAGCAGAATGCCTTTAACGTTCCAGAAAATAACGGCAATCAATTTTCCTAGTCGATTGTATACAGACTTCCTTCAAAAGTGGCAATCCCTTATGAATCTCAGCATGGCACCTTGTCTTATATATTCAACTCGTCTCAATAATAATAAACCAAAAACTTTACTATTCCAGAATAATTCAGAATTCCATGATCGATCTGTTTAAATCCATCTTTATTTATCCATAAATTTCAATAAAATTAAACTTATCCTTACCTTTAACCTTACGACAGTGAGATTAAAGAACGATCAATTTAGCTTTTGTACACAAAATGGTAATAAGAAAATTTTCCCAGCAAAATTTTCCGGTTTGGTTTAATTTAGAGCGGTTTATCAAATATATTGGTTGTTTTCATATGAAATCGCAGAAAATTATTCATATTAAATATGACATAAATATAACTAAAGGGTTTCTTATAATGGACATTTTTCCCAGGATAACCGAGAAGACGCGTCGTTCTCAATTCTTGGCATATTTTAGTTTCACATCAATAAATAATACGGATGGTTTAGGATACCAGCCACGTGGTGGAATGAAACTTCAGAATACAGGTAAAATATTAAGTAGGAAGAAAAATGTTTTATTAAAATTCTTTGTTTGCAACTTAACGTATATTTCAACAACAAGCTTGAAGCTGTTACCTAATTTATATGTTAATTTATTATAAAAAAGTTTTGCCTTTATATAAAATAAGCTTGTACTGTGGAACAAAAATGACATTTTCGAATGTTATTATTCCAGAAAATTCAACTAAGTTAAATCAAATTATATTATACACACGCACACACACACACACACACACAAGCGCAAAGACTTTACGTGTATATTCAATTTAATTATGTTTTATTGTGTTTTTATTAAATTTATTTGTGAAAATTTTCTAAATTAACTAACACACAATTCAACGGGATCGCTTTAAAATCGACTTAGTTGTAACATAGTTGATGTACGAAAGTTTTCATTGTGATTGAGTTTTAGATTAGTTCCGAAAGAAGTCATTAGAGATATGAGAAAGTTAGTTTCCGGAATTATTGGATACTTCTAATATTTATCTTACAAGAAACGTCTGATATTGCTTTTATAAGTTAAATTTACTCGAAATCATAACGATTTATTGAACAACTTTTATAATTATTATTATTATTATTATTATTATTATAAATATTATCGATTGCCCAAATAAGAAATCAATGGAAACAACATTAATAATTTTAAAATAATGAAGTAATTAGAGAGTCAATCAACAGGTTGTTGTAAATTTTTAATCAACACATCACCACCACAACGAGACATTTATTTTGTTAAGATTGATATGAGATAAGAAAATTTGTTTGATTTCAGTATAATTTTTCTACTCATATCTAATATTTTTTGGGTAAATGACCATGATATTATTTCTCAAAAATTGATAGTTTACTGTATAAAGAACGATCTGCTGAAGTAGTTCGAAAAGGTTGCCCGAAGATGAGCAATGATGCTATAAGTCAGTTTTCTGGACGCCACCTGAGGCATAGATATGTTACCTAATTCGAAAAATGCAGTATGTTCGACCGAAAATGTGCATGTTTGAAAAATGATGGCCGTGTAGTGAAATGACGGCACGTTTTTCAATATCATAACAATTTTTATGACAGTTGCGCCCAAAAAAAAACTTTCGGTTTGCAAAATTGCTATAATTGTTTAAATTTTATATTCATTTGGTCAGTTATTTTTGTTAACGAAATTTAATAACAATTTATTTTTAAATGGACAAAAGGATATGATAGAATAAAAATTACAACAGTGGAATTGTTATTCTACCGTTTTTTGGAGACACTATGTAGGTACATATCGCTGTGTGGTAATAAATAAAAAGTTTTTACTTTACGCTTGTCTGATCATAAATTTTAGCTAATTTAAACGGCCATTTACACAAAACTTTTCTATTTTAACGCCGGATTTAAAATTCGCTATCGCTTATGGGAAATCGCCAGTTAAAGACCAATTTAGAATATATAAGACTGCTCCATTCCATTTAACGTTATCCACTTTTATCTCCACCGATACTAGATAATTTCATTAAATTGTTTATATACATATATATTATAAATATATATATAAAATACATACAGACCAACTACCATTCAGTACAAAATCCTCTTTTGTATTTATTTATTATTTTAAACGACCTGTAATACATTCAAGTAATTCCAACTTGAGCCGATTTAGTTTTTTTTTTTAACAAACTTTACCAGCTTCTGAAAAGCTATTTTCATGATTGTATCGGTTTTTTTTTAACATTCAAATACACTCAATGTAATTAAAGCGTTATTCAACTAGACAGAGATTTTTACTCTCTCTTGAGTAATCGATTAAATTTGCATGATATGGTAAATTTCCTCTACAAAACAATAAATCGACTAGTACTGGCAATGAGTGGTAATCTTTAATTGGAAACGAGTTGTGTTTTGTTTGATTTTCAGATTGTGATTGGTTATATCAAGATACTGTTTGTAATAAATCTGAACAAAATTCGGATGTTTGTGTATTAGCTAGTCCTGGATACCCTGGTGTCTATCCACCTCATCGTCAATGTAAATATCACATAACAACAAGTAACGAGAACATTCAAGTGCGCATTAGCTTCACTGCACTACTATTACCACAGTAAGTTTATCTATCTTAAATTCTGTTAGACTACTACCTCGATACTGTTTGTCTAAACAGAGGAAAAGACAACACTCGAAATGATTTTCACTACACACTAAGGGAATTCTCAAAATTACTTTTACCAAAAATAACATCAATTTCCTCTTTAATAATAAAAAATATATCTATATATTTATAATTCAGGAATTCAGCAAATCGAATAAATAAAAAATTTAAATAAATTTTCGATCAAATGAAATTATGTTACAGAAATTGCGAAACAGATTACATATCGATTTATCAAGGTTCAACAACAAGTAGTCCTTTACTTACCACTCTATGCGGTAATCAACGGAAAACTTTAGAATATTCTGGATTGAATCTACTCATCGAATTCAGGTAAAACTGAATAAGATAATTCGACTGTAGGGAGTTTTTCCTTTCCGCTTGTTAATTGATTGTAAATAACGGAAAAAAAAAGTTAATTCGTATTAATTAATATTTTAAATTGAATATTTATTGTAGTTCTGGTGCACAGAAACCACCATTTGATTACAATGGTTTTGTAGCAACATTAAAATTCTTTGAAAAATTAACAACAACAGAACCGCCACCATTATCACCGGTTACCCATTCAATTGTTAAAACAACAATGTCAAATTACATTGTTTGTAAGTTCATTTTTGTGATATATGTTTGAATTTTGTAGTAGTGTTATGTTCCGTACAAAATTTTCTAGTCATGAATGAAACGATCTCATCAACACCGGAAACGTCCGGCTGTGACATACTAATATCAGGAAATAATACAAGATCTGGTCATTTTGATACAAGAGAACATGAATGGTATCCAATTTGTCGATTAGTATTCCATGGTCGAAGTTCTGACGTGGTTCATGTTTCCTTCTTTAACTATCGATTAAGGTAAAAATGATTTTTCCAGTTTAAATATCTTTTCGTGTCTCTATAATATATATAATGGAGGCACGTACACACCCACCTCTCATTTTCATCAAATTCGTATTATAATGTAACTTTAGAACACCGTCCTGCAAATCAGTCATAGAAGTCATCGATAATAGTGTTGAAGATAAAAGAAGCGTTATTGAACGGATCTGTAGTCCTGTCATCAAACAAGTTAGAGATCATGATGGACGAAATATCGAACAAAAAACATTCTTATCAACTAGGAATAGCATGATAATCACATTTAAACGACCATCAGCACCATTATCCACCAATGAAGCTGAATTCTTAGCTGGTGCTTATTTTTTCCACGACGGTAAGTTTGCCAGCTACCCGGCGCCTCCACCATTTTTCGATATTTATAAAATTATTTAATAGGATTGTGTTTAATTGATTTTATTTATTATTTTTCTTGATATTTTTCTGATAAACGTGTTAGTCGATGTTTTTTTTTTGTTGTTGTTGTGGTGGAATTGAATTTCTACTTCCTTTAAGTAGCTGAAAGAGGGAATAATCTTAAGTTTCAGCCTAAATCTTTGTACGTGTCCTTTTTTTATGGAAATTTCCGTATAAAATCGTATTTGAAGCAACGGAAAGTGATGAACGGAAACAATTTTGAATAAGTAATAAAACTGAGCGATTTAAAATCGAATTACTTTTCCCAAAAATTTGATTCTACGTTTTTGAAAATTTTTCAAATTATATGTCGGTAATTTTTTTTTTTGTGATAAACTGGATTGATTTCCAGAGCAACTGAGCGGAACTATGCAGCCTACCGGATTGTGCGATGTTAGATTTAATGGACTTACTAGCCCTTTAGCTGGGATGATAGATAATCCCGGGAGTCAACACTTGTACTGGAATATCGACGGTCCGTTATCTTGTCGTCAACAGTTCGTCCCAGCAACTAACCAAAGTATTACAATAAAAGTGCAAAGTATAGAGAATATGTCGAACGATCCCCATTGTATTAGTCAATGCGGTGATAATGGTTGTCGTTGTGTTTCAAATAGCCCCTTGAAAAACATTGACCATTTAATGTTGCTTGGCGACAACGATCTCAATATCGCTTGCTTGTGTGGCAATTTTCAAAGTGAAGGACTACCAGTCAGTATTAGAACATGGGGATCACTAACAGCTATATATTCAGTTGCCCATTATACCTGGAATAAGAAAGGGTTTGGGTTTTCCGCCTCTTACTCCTTCAACACTGACGCTTTATGTGGTGAACACATACTTACTACACATTCGGGTATCAATATTCATTAATAAATTCAATATTCGTTAAATAAATAAATTATTAAAAAATTATTTTAGGAGAAATTACAATGAAAAATCTCACACCACCGGAAAATCTAAATCACTTTTATCATCAAGTTTGTATTTGGACTCTCCATTCGAACGTTGACAGATCCTTAGAACTTGAACTAACTTCTAATCAAAACCGTAAATCTTTGTAAATTAATAGATTTTCTTTTCAATTAAATCACAAAAAAATTAATTACTTTAGGTCCTTGTACTGCATGGAATATAAGTATCCATCAGTATTCACCAAATTCCGAAAAACATCATTTAGGTGAAGTATTAACTACATTTTGCTCAAGAGATAATCGCAAACACTATCCTTTACCTTATAAAATGAGCACAGCTGTTGTTAGGTAAATATTTGATTATTAAATTTAATCGATATTTACGTGTATATTTATATAAATATGTATATATGAATATTTTTAGATTGATAACGTTAAGTAGAACATTACCCCAATTTAAAATTAAATGGAAATCACATGTACTTCGTGCTGGAAGTACAAAATTTATTGGTGCCCCATCCCCAGCACCCAATGCAGTGTCTTCAACGGAATGCTTAAAACCTAATTCAATGGGCCTTCTTTATATGCTTTTTATCCTAATTAGACTGTGTTTAATGTGTGGACCTAGTGGTGGATTGCATAGATGAACAATGCAACGATAATACAACGCTATTGTGAACGTATCTATTTGCACAAGAACAACAACAACAACAACAAGATAAAAACCGACAACAGTAAAAACTGGAATAAATGTAGCTGATACTTTTAAATGAATCTACTACCTTAGAAAAAAAGTAGAATCATGCAAATTTTTGTACTTATTTTAATTTAAAATAAATGTATGAAAAATATGCCTTTTGGGCTATATTTTTCTAAACATCTGCTCAATTTGAATGTCCAAAAACTATATATACACCCAAAACTTAATCATTCTTTTTTGTATGATTTAACCGGTTCTAATACTAAAATTCGGCGAACAATTATTAATAAAAAAAATAATAGAAACATAAATAGAAACACATATGGTACAAGTTCCTACAATTTGGTTACAACAACATACCTAGTTTAATGATTGACTTTAGTCGTACGACTAGTATTGATTAAACTTTAAGGCCATATATATATATGCGCCAGACTATTTAAATGAAATGAAAACTTTGATAAAGTTTGGATGTATATGTGTTTTTTTTATTAGAATGATATTCATTCTCGATACTTGTCTATTCATCTATCTGTGATATAAAAGAAAAAAAAAAGATAATTGAAATTTACCATCATAAAATCAGTATAAAAATTGTTAAAGCAATAAAAATCGGTTTAATTGGGATGAATAGGAGATAATGTGTATAGAGATAATATCTGTATTATAAATACAGAAAATCGAAATTTAATTGAAATAACTATTGAAATATTTATAAATTAAATAATAATGCTAATAATAATAATAATACTAATAATAATAATGAAGCAGATTTTTATAGCGTTAAAGTGATCAGGATTGTCGTTGAATCGATAGGGGCTTATTAGAGAACACGTAAGGAAGTTGCATTTAAATAAATTAGTCATTAAAAGACAATTCTAAATGGGTTATGTTCACCCCCATTCAAATGGTAGAAAATTGCGCCACACACTCTATTAAACGATTCTGGTTTTGAACCATTTGAATTGATAGGTCGCTTATACTTCTAATGTATAGATGGTACCACCTGTTTTGAGCATTGTCAACGTATCGCTACTAGTGCTTAAAACAAGTAGTGCCATCTATACGTTAGAAGTATAAGCGCGCTATCAATTCAAATAGTTCAAAACCAGAATCGTTTGGTGGAAAAGCTGAAGCAATTTCCCACCATTTGAGTGGGGGTTGAACATGACCCATTGTTTCAAATTTTACTGTTTTTCTTTTTGTTTGTTAAAATTAGCTTAAATTGCGCATGTTAAATATTTAAAAATTACCCCAAGAGAAAAAAAATCGTATTAATGAAATTGTTGATTAAATTAACGAATGTTATGAAATTTTCAAAAAAACAATATAAAAATTAAATTTTGATTTCTTTGTTTTTTGTTACAAATTGAGCAGCTGTTGATGTGTTGAAATTAAAAAAAAAAAAATAGCACTGCACAATTTTGTTGTGAAAACTAGTTTTGTGTCAATTATCGAAAATATTGTATTTAAAAAAAAAGAAAGAAAAAAAAGAAAAACACTCATCAAGAATGCATTTATTTTACAAATAAACCCATAGAGAAATTTATGTTTCTTTTAATTTATTGATGTCTCCCCTATAGAACGAACCACCATTGGTTCATCAACAAATTAAACAATGGACATTATACAACTTTACTTTGTACGTATTATTGTTGTCAAAGGCACAAAAACTTGTCTACAGTCAGTGCCGGACTGCAAAGAGAGTATATGGGGAGATTTCCACGAACCAATGAGCTTTTGGGGGCCAAATAGTGTTTGAGGGGCCACCGATAATCTTTTAAGGTATTTTTTTTTTGATCGACTGATTAGAAACTTGTAACAACAAAGGACATTATACTATTTTATTGTGAATGTATCGTTGTCTATTTTCTATAATTTTGCAAACTTTTAACTTCCTACTGCTGGTGGTGTTTGAATGCCATTGGAAAATATGAGAGAAGTAGAAAAGAGAAAGACTTACTATTTAGGGCTTCATGGATTACGTCATCTCTTCTTATCCCACGCTGTCCAAACTTACTGTAATTCAAAAAAGAAAACCTCTCCGATAAGGTTGTGCAGTCCGCCCAATGTTGATCACCGATGATGGATGGTAGTGGTCCATTTAAAAAACACAAGCATTAAAACACTATCTTTAAACACTTCACATTGATAACTTTTACGATTTATTGATAGTAGTAATTTCACCATCGTACTTGCACTGATTTACTCACAACACACACTATCTGCAAGACACTAACTATTTTATTTAAATTTTTGGTGTTGACTCGTCGATGTCTTTGAATCAACTGATTAGAAAACATGTAACAACAACAAATTGAACAAAGGACATTATGCAACTTTATTTCGTATGTGTCGTTGTTATCAAAATCCAAAAACTTGTCTGTATATACGTGATTTGTACTATTATGTCGTTCTAATTCGATGTAACAACTATATAAACAGTGCCGGACTGGACAGCGGGGATATGAGGAGATTTCCTTCGGGGCCAATGAGTTTTTGAGGGCCAAATAGCGTTTGAGGGGGCAACGATAACCTTTGAAGGTTTTTAATTTTTTGGTCCTCAGCTGAAGAGATACCTTCTTTTCTTATAAATTCCCTCGGGGGGGATATTCACAAAAATTCTACGAGCACTAAACATGCGTTTTGTACCGTTGTGTCGTAGTGTAAGAATTCAAAATCAAATTTTCCGCCAAATATGGCACATGTGCAGTTACTGGTGCCAGTTCCTGTTTTTAACTGTCCCCGGTTTGGTTACTAGCGCCATCTATTAGACGGTGGATAGTTGAAAATGGGTTTACAGCGCTCTCTGGACGGATCTTGGAGAAATACTAGTGGTGCAGTATCTGCAACCAGTAGTGCAACCTAACCTTGAAAATGGAAAGTGAAATCCGGTCTTGCGGTTTATTCTCAGCTTGCGATTAAGAAATTTCTTATCATTGAAAAATACAAAATATCCTTTCATTTTCTGTGAGCCGTATCATTCTCGAATAAGACAATTATCGAACATGACACAAGCTGGGCGTGTTATAGTTTATGGGGGCCGTGGGGCTTTAGGCTCAAAATGTGTATCAGTTCTAAAAGCTAATAATTTTGTAAGTTTTTCACCTATTTTTGTTCCATTTTATTTATATTTTTACTAATTTCTATTTTATATTATTATTATCAGTGGGTAGGTTCAATTGATTTGAAAGAGAACGAAGAAGCTGATTTGAATATTGTCTTGAAATCTGATAACGATTTGGCCCAACAGGTTTGTTAATTGATAACGTTAATCAATTAAAATTGATTGAAAGATTATATATTTAAGGAAAATTCAGTACTTGAATCAGTAAATTCGGCCCTAAATGGTATAAAACTTGATGGAGTTATTTGTGTAGCTGGTGGCTGGGCTGGAGGAAATGCTGCCAAAGGTTTGAATAAAATAAAACTCTTTATAGAAATCAATAATAAATAGTCTTCTTCTTGTAGATTTGATCAAAAATTCTGAATTAATGTGGCATCAAAGTGTTTGGAGTTCTTTAATAACAGCCTCTTTGGCATCGAAACATCTCAAAGAAGGCGGTTTGGTTACTTTAACCGGTGCTAAAGCTGCTTTGGAAGGAACTCCAGGTTTATTTCATGACGAAAAAAATTGATAGATTTCTTAAATAAATTTCTAATTTTAGGCATGATTGGTTATGGAATGGCAAAAAGTGCTGTTCACCATCTTACAAAATCATTAGCTGGAGAGAATAGTGGTTTACCAAGTAATTCTTTAACTGTTGCTATTTTACCAGTCACCTTAGATACACCAATGAATCGTAAATGGATGCCGAAAGCTGATTTTACAACTTGGACACCGCTGGAATTTGTTGCAAAGTAAATAACACACAATCAGGGCCAGATTGGACAGGGAGAATAGCAACTTGGCTTTGGGGGGCCACCGGTAGTCTTTTAAATATGGACAGTGGTTTGACGCGGAATGGGTCATGTGCAACCTTCACCCAAATGGTGGGAAACTGAGTCATTTTTTTCACCAAACGATTCTGGTTTTGAACCATTCCAGCTGATAGGACGCTTGTACCTCTAACGTATAAAGGGTACCACCTGTTTTGAGCATTAATAGGGATACATTGTGCTTAAAACAGGTAGCATCCTCTATACGTTAGAGGTATAAGCGCCCTATCAATTCAGTTGGTTCAAAACCAGAATCATTTGGTTGAAGTGATGCAGTTTCCCACCACTTGAGTGAGGGGTGACATGGCCCATTGTCCCTCCGGGCTCAATGTGCCCCAGTCCGGCTCTGAACATAATTCTGGTTTTTCTGGTTCTCTTTTAAACAATTTGTTTAATTTTTGTTCCAGTTTGTTTGTTGAATGGATTCAAGGCAAAAATCGTCCTGCAAACGGTAGTCTTCTGCAATTGATAACTAAAAACTCTGTTACCGATGTCATTCCTGCATAAATGGTGGATCAGACAATACTAAAACTGGACCAAAGTTGCTAAATGTTTTGTTGAATTATTTAGAGATTTTTTTCCCTCCAAAAAAGAAGAAATCATGTGTTAATGATCTGAAATTTTGGTTTTTATAATTGTTTTAAAATTTTTTTTTAAAAATATATAATGATGAGCAAATAATAATTTCGTTATTATTTTTATTAAAACACTGATAAATCATTGAAAAATATTTAATTTTTTTTTACATACAAATTTTATAATAAATCATCAATTATGACAAAAAAAAACCTAATTGACAACTGTTATCACTAGACTACAATGATACGAGAAAAAAAAAATAAGAGTCTAGTAATAATTGGTGTGTGTACGTTCATTAATTAGTCAACGTTTACAACGCATCTTATTGCGTTAATTATTTATTTAAACGAAACAAAAAAAAAAATAAATAATCACCAATATACATATGACTCTTTAATGTACATACACATTATTTAAATACAATACACACACAAATAAAAAATTGCATTTAAAAAAAAATATGGTAGAAATGTATAAAAATCATTTTTTTTTTGATTATTTCATTTGAAAATGACTCAATTTTTGAACATATAGTCCATCGAGAGAAGCTAGATTTTGACTTTCAGATTGCAAATGTGAGAACGTCAACTTCACAAACAATGTTTAGTCGTAAACAAGTACTCAACAATAAATATACATATACGGATTGTTCGCTTAAGGGACTATGCCCATTTGATGGGCACCGAATCGATGGGACCATCACGTCTTGTACTGAGTAATGTTAAAAGAAATTAGCATCTGAACTAAATCTTGTTTGGTATTTATTAGAAAAAACATCAAACGAACTCATTTTCTAGCAACCTCCTGTTCTAAAAATAGCGAAAGACCTATGCTTTGTCTTTATTGTAGAAATAGAGGACACAAAGTTAGCAGAGAGAAAGCTCTCCTATCACCAAACTGCCTCCTGTAACATTCTAATTTGTTGTCGCGTTAAAGAGTTTCAGTTTCAGCAATGTGATTTAACTATTTGATAGCTGGCCTGAAAAGCTCGACTTGATGAAACCGGCTTAATATTATTTATAAAGTTGACATTCTAATATTTACAATTTCAAAGGCAATACCGATATTTAACTCGATCAACCTTACATAATATATACCTGAAATCACGTCCAATTTTTATTACGCTACAGCCTGTTCACATTATCAATATCCATATATTGAAATATTTATTTTATAGAAACAATTTAATATTTAATTTAATAAAGAAATGTTAATTAACATCTATATCGAATACTTTCATTTACATCATGATGGACAAAATTTTACATAAATTTTGTTTATAAACAATAATTATTAACAACTGAAAAATGAAGTCTATAGATTGATTTAAACATACAGTCAACCCCCCGATTCGGTACCACATTCGCCTAACGTCTATAAAACTGTAAGAACAAAAGTGTCCCATATAATAGTACATATGTTCAATTCACCGCCACCCCCGTCTTAGCGCCACAGTTTACAGTTGGGACAATTGGGGGTTGACTGTATTCCATTTTAGATAATCTCCTTAACAAATAATTGTAAAACTTTGTCTTTAAAATTATTTATATAAAACTAATATTTCAATAAAATAGATATTTTATAAACAACTTATATTAAATAATAATAATAATAATAATCATAATAATAATAAACAAAAGTGCGATTTTTAAAAAAGTGTATCACGTAAGTACTGTTTATTGTTGTTGGTTTTTTTTTCCAGAATTTCACCTGAAGCTTCACAAATTCGTGCAAAATAACATGGTGAATGATAGCCTTAACCAGCACCAACCCACCCCAATAGTAATAATAATAATAATAATTACAAAAAAAAACAACAGAAAAGAAAAGCGAAAACAAGTTATAACAATTTTTAAAATTGACAAAATTTCTCTCTTCATGACAATTAATAACTGGTGCACAAATTATTGCTTTCTGTATAAAATAAAGTACACTTTTCGATTTTAATAACAGGGTTGATTACTGGAATTAACTTTAAAAAAAAAAAGAGCAGGAAAATTGATTTATAAAAAAAATAGAAAATTATATAAAAGAAGCTACACTTTTCATTATTGAAATAGAGTCTAAAAATTGGAGTTTTCTATTATTATTAGTTTTCTAATGGAACGTTATTATTTTAAATATAAAAAATGCAATTTTCATAATACTTTACATTTTCAGTTTTTCGAATTTCTATTTGAAATTGTCGTAGGAATGCGTTATTTGATTCTTTGGAACAATAATCAAAAAAATCATTCCAACAACATTTTTGTTTTTTTTTCTAAGAAAAAATATTAGATTTCACAAAAAAAAAATGAGTGTAACACAAAAATTATTGGAGGTTTTTTTCTTTTTATAAAAATTTGTACTATATGGAAATATTCTTCAGCAATAAAGTCTGAAATATTGGCGCCTTTTTTTTGTCATCATCATCATCATCATCTTTTTCAAAGTTGTTGGAAATCATATAAGATCACAACCTAACATTTCAATAATATTGCAACGAAAACATAGTTAAATTATATAATACAAGAAAAAAAATACTACAAAATAATCACGATTTTTTTTTTAACAATAGCCAATTGAACACAATTACGCAAGTTTTTTTTTCTGATAACAAATGATTGTTAAAGAAATTCTCGATAATTAAAATTACGTTGAAAATTCCGTTGATTTTCTTGTTTTTTTTTTTTTAAATATCAATCCTCGGTCGATATTGTAATGTTAATGGTGGATTTTGGAATCTCCACCTAGTTACATAAACGAATTTTAATGTATGATCTTTCCCTAATAATTCATCATTACACAAAATATCGATCTAAAAAAAAAAAATAATAGAGAAGACAAAAAAAACCTATTTAAAAACCCTAAGGAAATTTACCAAAAAATAATTTACTTACATCACGATATTTCTCCATACCATTTAAAACTTTTTTGGCAACGAATTTTTTTAAATGTAGAATTGTCGCTTGTGCCGAACAACGTATAAAACGACGTTTTAATGTTTTCAAATTTGAACTTATACATTCTAAACACACATTAACTTGTTCATCTTGTCGATGATAATCAGATTCAGCATGTACATCAGATGATGGTTTCTCATCTTCAACATCACCAGGATTTGGTGGTACATCTTTTGGACATGGTAGACCTCTTTGGTGATAAAAGTCACGTTCACGTGCTATCTCATCTAAATTTAAAAACATAAAATAATAATAATAATAATTCATAGAAAAACTAATATATACAGTAGAGTGTCGATTATCCGGAATAATCAATGTCAGATCTCGTCTGGATCAACAAATCAGTGGAATCGTATAGGTACATAGGCGAAAAGAGGCCAAAGCGGGAAGGAGAACAGCTTTACCGATTTTGTATAAACGTAAGAGAGACAAAAATGGGTACCCACTCTGGATAATAAAGAAGCTCCTCCTTTACTTTATACTTTTTCTTAAAATAAGTCTACCCTAGTATCGAAAGTATACTTTTCTCATTCAGTTGGTCACTCTTATAGGGTATCTCTCTCCATCCATTCACATTTTGGCAAAAACTAACTAGAAACGTAGAAATTTTACCTAAGCTAGTTAAGATAGCCACTATTCTCCGTAGAATACAAATATTAAAGACCGAAACACTTTCTCTATTATCTATTTTAGGAAGAATAGTGTCTATCATGTCTAGCTTAGGTAAAATTCCTATGTTTCTAGTTGGTTTTTGGCAAAATATATAAGGGCAAGAGAGGAATATCTCATACTTTCGATAGTAGGTAGGGTAGACTTATTTTAAGAAAAAGTACAGTCACGGGCACACAAATGAGAACGTCTCTTGAGTAAGAAATACTAGTATTTTCGTTCGTCTGAGACAAGCTCTTTATCTCTTTAAAGTAGGAAAGTGGAGAGATAGAATATCTTTCGTACTAGATTGGCCAGATTCTGGTCTGTGAAGCTTAAGTTGTCTTGTGGAGACCACCCTCGGCAGCCCGCTTTACACATGTCCACAAAAAGCGTTCTCTTTTATGTGCACTTTCACCTCGGCCTCTTTTCGCCTATGTACCTAGAGGACTGAAAAGACCTGTATACATTTGAATAGGGATTTGTAACTATGTTTGGATAAACCATCCCTCAATATACACCCCGAATGTTCAGCAAGTATACATTTTTTATTCACAGAATAACTAGGTTTTTGTTGAAATCCTGTATGAATTCTTTTTTTTTTTTAAATTGCTCTATTAATAAAAAACATACAAACTTGGTCCATATTCAGTCAAAAATAGGATAGGAAATTGAATAATTTAAAAAATATTGGGCCAGTTTCATAATCAGCTTTAACTAATAGGTCTGTTCCAACTAGAATCGAAAACTATCAGAAAAAGCTGCTATAGTGACAGTTTTGGATTCTAGTTGGAACAGACCTATAGTATATTAGTATATTATACACACTAGTTTATCTCGAAACGTGCCTTATCTCTTTTCCACATACACTCAACTAATAGTGTGACTACAAGTTAAAGTTACTTTAAAGTTGATTATGATACTGATCCATTAAACCACAAAACTTAATATCAGAATTGTACACGATTTTTTTTCTTATCAGCTCAAATTTTTAGTATAAGCTTAATTCTTGTAAAAGTGACTCAAAACCGTTGCATATTTTAAGCAAAACACAGATCATTTCGTCTCAACCATGCAGGGTCGTATTTTCGCACAGATGCGTGAGGCAGGCGGGCCCACAATGCTTGTATTATGGCAATTTGTTTGGAGCGTCTCAATATATTAGTATTTTAGTAGGAAAATCAGTAACTAAACTTACTAATTATTGTAAGGGCGCCTCAAGTCTCTGAAGGTGTAAATACAGCCCTGCAATCACGACAATTATATTTTCTATTCAACATACAGGATTTTTTATATTCTATGGTTTTATACCAGTTTTTCAATAATTATTGATCGAATTTTGATTAACAATTCACTGATACTACAAAAGAAAACAAAAACACCCTCTCTATCGAAAAAAGCAAATGGGTCCTGTCTCATTTTGTATAAAAATTTTTTAGTTTAGCTGTTATTTTAACTGGTTTTCTCAATTATCCTAACTTACTTTAACTTGACGTCCTCCTATTTACCAATTAAAATAAATAAATAAATAATAATACTTATGTATGTGTGGTGGGTTATTTTTTGTCCATACAATGTCGGACTGGTAAGCTCTCAGCCCACCGGACAGAATGCATTTTGTCTCTGTGTTAACAACCAGATTTAAGGTTGCATTAAATAGTGCATAGTGGAAAGCCTTTATCATCTGAGACTTTAAATTATAACTTGTTTAGCCCCATTAGTTTTACAATTTGGTCTATTGAGCATTTAGCCGGTTGGCCGGTGGTCCAGTCCGACACTGTGTCCATAAATAGGTAGATTTCTTACTTTTTTGCAATTCCGGCACAAGTTTGTAGACAATATCTTGCATAGTCCTATCAAAACTGATATATTGCAATGGATGTGATTGATGTATAACAATATTGCATGTTGGACATGTATTGTTCTCTTCTAAATGTTTTACTAAACAACTTTTGCAAACTAAAAACAAGAAATTTCAATTCATTTCATTTAATTATTATTGGTTTTTTGTTATTATTATTGTTGTTCAACTTACAAGTATGTAGACATTCTGTAACTGTTGTTGCATCAATTAAATATCCCCTACATATTTTACATGTTATATGACTATTTAATGTTTTTAATTTTATTTTACGTTCCATTATCATAATTTTTTATAAATCATAATTATATTTGGGTAATTAATTTTTTCTAACCCTAAATTGATAACACACACATATACACATAATAATAATACACACATACACATATATATATAATAAAAACAGAAAAATGTTGAAAGATAGAAAAAAGCGTCACAAATTAAAGGTAACCTAGCTTTATCACCACAACCACCCCCAACGACATCTATTGGACAATCTATAAAATATCGAGAAATTTTCCAAGAATTTCAACATTTTTAGACATAAGTGACGATAAATCAACATAATTTGACAACAAATTTTCAAATTCTAGTGAAAATTGTAATAAATAATCGATATTATCACGAATTTGTGTTTTTTTAGTTTGTTTGTTTGCTAATAGATGGCGCAGGAGCGTCCTAACCTCGTCTCCAATAATTTAAAATTGATTAGAAAAAAAATCAATTAAGAGGAAATTACGTAGACTTCTAATTAGATTTATTACATAATATTGTTGTTTTGTCGATTTATGTCTCAAGAATGTCTGTAAATTGTCAGAAATGGAAGATTAGAATTATTAATACAGGATGTCCACAGTATAGGGGTACACATTGAGAATGGAAATTGTGCAAATTTTTGCACAAAATATTAAAATTTCATGTTTTTTTTTTTTTGTTATTATTAATACGATTTCAATGATACTTTTTAACTAATTGTGGTTTGTATTTATATTATTATTATTATTTTGAGACTTCATTATTAAATTGACACAGTTGTGTATAGATGTCGCTAGATTCTAACAATGTGTTTACATGTTGTATATATAGACAAAAAAAAGTTTGCTTTTACTATTTACTTAAAAAATATTTTATCTTTCTAATCAGAGATCAACATAAATTCAAGTAAAATAAGTGAAACAGACAAGAAATTCATGTTTAAAGATTTATTTTAAGTTAAGTTTCATTTAAGTAAGTTTCTTGTTTTCTCAATATATTATTAATAATAAAGTAATAAAGCAGTTTTGGAAGCTTTCCGCCTGTTTAATGTGGCTTAAGATTATATTACTGTGGTGTTTTTCGTTTTTTTTTTTTTTGGAGAAAAAACTTGACAAAATCAAATTTTATTGCTCTTTTGAGTTGCTTTAATTTATAGGAAAATTGCCGCTTTGCCTCTATCTATAGTATAGTGTTTGTATCTGCAAAAAAATCAAAATTATTATTACAAATTAAAAAAATTACCTCTGTGTGCTAAATTTCCCCGTACTTCTTCAAGAGGAATGAAGCTTACATTTTTGATGGTATGATAATTCTTTTGAAAATTTTATTTAAATATCAGATTATAATAGAATTTATTAAAGACTTTAATTTTTTTTATATAAATCTTCTAGCTTTTCTTCAAATATGTTGTATAAAAACATGTCGCTCCTTCATCAATCTCTCCTATATAATTTTCTTTAACGATAAAAATAAACGCAAACGGAGAAAAAAAAGACCAAGAAAATCCCACCACGTAATATATATTGATTGACTATAAATAGTCATCAGAAAACTCAGATCCATCATCTTTTTTTTTTCTTCAGTGCTACTGTATAGGCAATCGTTTTATTTCATTTAACTAGAGACTGTAAGAAGAGAATTTTGGCGGATATTTAATATGATAAGAGTTTAGTGGTGGGTTCTATTGTATTGTATGTAGTCTTTTTACTGAATCATTAGAGAAAAGAACAAAACAATTGGTAAACACAGGAAATATAAAACATTTCATTTTAATATTTATTTACTCATTTTTTTCAATACGATGATGTGTAGACATAGTGATTTTAGGAGAAATTATATACAGTATGATCAAAAAAAGTTACTCAACGGTAACCGTAGAGTAAAGTCTGTCGGAAATGTTAAGAATTTGACTTATCAGAAAGGATGGACCTTTTTCTCCATCTGTTTTGTAGGTAGAACTCATTGGAAGATAGTCTTTACCTGCAAAAATGTAAAGAAATTCTCGACCGTTTCTGTGATTTACTACCTTAACAACAAGATATTCGAGAATGATTTTTTCCGTAAGGTATATTCTGTGTAGAGATGCAGCGGATAGTTAGGCCGGATAGTCGGCTTTCTGGCCCCATTGGTCCTCGTACCCCAACAGCATGTCTTGAAAAGTTAACACGTACGACAATTATTATATTGGAAACATTAGTGATGTATCGGATATCCGGTTACGATACGGTATACGACCTATCCGGCTACTTTTATACTATCCGGCCGACCGGATAGTAGGCGACCTGATAGTCGTGTGCATTTTATACGGGACTATCCGGCCAGCCAGTATCCGCTGCATCTCTAATTCTGTGATGGTTTTACAGTGTGCTTGTAGACCGAGCACAATACAATTGAGTTGTAAGAGGCTAAGTACGAGAAAGTCCCTTACATGTTGTGGAATGGCCGCACTCCAATATTTCAAAAAGATTAAATTGAAATTTATTCGTCCCGTCTGTGTAAAATCTTAAGTCCAGTTCTGTCGTAAGAATATCAGATGCACTGTATAGTTTAAGGTTTTTTGATCGACAGGCCCGTCATAAATGAGTGATTTACGTTCAAAAGTCATTCTTGAATGTTTTGTTACAGACTATACCAATGTTTATTTGCTAATACAATATTTCATTGTCAAGATGGCCGGTCAAAATTTACAATATAAAAGTCAAATTCTTAACATCTTCGACGTACTATAACATTTATCGATATTTCTTTTCTATATTCGAATATAACGAATCTGTTCATTATTAACTCTATATTTACTTACAAAAAAAATACAATTCATTGTTTGATCGTAGTGTATTTTCATCATCTTTCTAAACATTAATAAACGTTATATAAAATCCAATAAATAAAATACGATTTAGGAAAGAAATGTAAATAAAGAGGAAATTTCAATGGAGAAAACAGGAAATTAAATAAAATTAATAATCGAAATTCTAAAAATATTACAAAAAAAAATCCGATAAACATACCTATATGAATAAGCGGAAATTCTAGGAAAATCAATGAAAATTTTAAATAACGACAAAATTACTATAAATTATGTAGCTATATATGAAATTTTTAATAACCGGAATTAAAGAGATTTTTGCCAAAATATAGAGATAAAATCGAAAGAAACTTGGATAAGAAAGGATATAATAAAGCATCGGAGCATTACAGTTGTAATTGTTTTTTTTGTTGTGACATCTTCTGGGGTAAGCGTGTTCTGGGGTATTGAATCACATTCGGATTAAAAAAAGATTACCACTTTATTCCTTTTCTGGTTTAGGTATATATTCCAATTTCCATTATATATAAGAATGACATAGATACATGTATTAAGATTCTATTATTATTATTATTATTATTATTACTATTGATAAAATACCTATATAATGAATAATGAACGATTGTTTTATATTTTGGAAAATAGTGCGGTCATTTGCAAATTAAAGTACAATCGTGGTGGGATTTTCATACAAACATTGAAATAACGTTAATATTTATCGTTTTGTATGTAATGTATGCAGCTGTATTTGCGTAGTTTTGTGTGTAGTACTATGTTTGTGTGTGTATGTTGATAAAGGGAGAGTTGAAGAAGAGTTGGGACATAGTCTATCTACCTTTTGTCCTTAATAGAATAGTGTTTACCGTAAAAAATCTGTTACAAAGTACACCTTGTTTTAGTATGTACATGGAGAAGTTTATAATGAAGTTGTTAGTAGTTGTGATGTTATTGTTGTTATTGACAACAACTTTAGTATTGTCTCGTAATGATCCAAAAAATGATCCACGCAATAATGGTGATTTGGCATTATGGATAGATGAGAAACAAGTTAAAATGTTCAGTGGTAATTAAAAAATATGTTAATAAAAATCAATCAATAATAATAATAATAAAATTATTGATATAGATTTTTTTTGTTTTTGTAAAAAATTTAATTTAACAAAAATATCGATGATTTTAATTGATTAATATTTAGGTATGTCAATGGAAATTTATGCAATTGTTAACGGTAATGTATTACCGTATATATTAGATCCAAATTTTGAAAAATATTTACCGGTTATACCGTCAGAAGTTAGTTATGTTAATTTTACATGGAAAGCAGGGATGAAGAAGTATTATTATAATTTTGATCGTTTACAGTCATTTGATGAGAGTATTTTAGAAGCACCAGTGATATCAATAAAAACAAAAGGACGTGTGCCAAAAAGGCCAAAAGAATTTAGTATATTATTACCATGTTTAGGTAATAGTTCAGGTGTAGCACCGTTCGGTATTGGTCTATTAATTGAAAGTCGTAAAGGTAAACCATTGAACGGTACACCATTACGTCTGAAATTACGTAAAGAATGTTCACAAAGAAGTAATAATAATTACATATAAATATATTTGATACGTATATTAACATTAAAAAAACAATGTAAACGAAAACAATTCTAGATCCAGATCCTGAATGTGATAAAAAATGTGCAAATCAAGGTTTTTGTAATCACGAAAAAATTTGTCAATGTTCAGAAGGCTATATGGGACAATATTGTCAAACAGCTTTATGTTATCCACAATGTATGAATGGGGGCAATTGTACATCGCCTGGTATTTGCAGTTGTCCACCTGGTTTTCAGGGACGACACTGCGAAGGAGGTAGATAACAAAATAATAATAATAATAATAAACATTTCTATTGATTATTATTATTTGATGTTTATATCAGGTATTTGCGGGGAAAAATGCTTAAATGGTGGTAAATGTGTACAAAAGGATACCTGCGAATGTCCAAAAGGCTATTACGGTCCCCATTGCGAATATTGTAAGTTACCACTACAATCAAATATAGTATATTTTCGATTTAATAGACGTCTAAACAAACGGTCGTTTTTATCATTCTCGTTATTTCGTACCGAGTGTCCCACCAAATTCTACCCTCAGACATTACAGGCTCAATACACAAAGTCCTTTTGGACGTTCTGACGAAGACGATGACTTTGGCCTGAATCCCATCAAATATCGTTTTTCATAAAATAAGACCTTAGCAGTCTAATAAATCGAGAATTTACTATAAAGCATTCCCCACACCAATGCGATTATTTGTTGTCGTAGCGACAACAACTTTCTACCATAGACGGTAAATGGAACAAAGTTGTCGTCGTTGCGGCAACGAAAAATCGCACAGGTGTGGGAAATGCTTAATTCGACTTATAATTGGAAAAATTAATGTATTTTCTAGCAAAATGTATTGTACCATGCTTGAATGGTGGTAAATGTCGTGGTGTAAATAAATGTCGATGCCCTCAAGGTTTTCGTGGTGATCATTGTGAAATTGGTAAAGCTAAACCGCATCGAAGTAGTTGTAAATTAGCATGTAAACATGGTACATGCGTTGATAATACTTGCGTATGTGATGCTGGATGGTATGGACGATTATGCCAACACAGTAAGTACAAAAATGTTGTCAATATCCTTCATATCAATGCGAATTTCACGTTGTTGTGAAGGATCCTTTAAACCCATACACTTATAGATCGGCCGATTTAAGAAAAACCAACCACCGAATGCGCAGTGGGACTGAAACGAGCCCGCGCTGCAAATATCGAAATTGCATTGGCCGAAATGTATCGACCACGCCTACAACATGCGCCGGTTTGGTTTTTCTTAAAACGGCTTATCTATACGTGCATATAAAAGAGAACGACTCTTGGATTTCGTTCGTGTAAATCAGGCTTTTTCTCACTTTAAAGTAGGATGGTGGAGAGATAGAATAGCTTTCCTACTAGATTCTGGTCTGTGAAGCTTAAGTTGTCTTGTGAATACCACCCCCGGCAGCCCGATTTACACAAGCCCAAAAGGCGTTCTCTTTTATATTCCCGCAAATGTACATTTATTACCAGGAAATTAATGATTCTAGTGACTATGTAAAGAAACAAAAAAATTAAACAAGGTTGAAGGGCTGTAAGAAGACTAAAGGTACTTATAGGCTTATGAGCTGAATGCCAAAATTCGAACATTTTTTTTACTGTTGTAATTTTATTATATATACTTTTATTAGCTTTTTATGTATATTTTCTTTTTCTTTTTTTTCTGGATACATTTGTTATTCAATTTTTTTGTGTGACAATTGCTTGTGATATGTGAAAAATATGGAACTGTATTTTTATCAACAGTGGAATTATTTTAATAAAATTTTGACTAAAATCTATTCGAATTGTTTAATTTTTTTTTCTGTATATTTGCCGCAATTAAAGTGAGAAATTTATTTTGATGATAAAGCGAATTTTAGTGTTCCGTAACCTTGTTTTAAAATTATGATGATAAACTGTAATTATTAATGGGATCGTTTGGAAATCAATTATTAAATAATAATAATAACACTCGAAAAAATTAATTAAAATATTGTTTTATTCATTACTGATTTCAAAATTTACATTAAAATACGATCGGATATGTTTTTATTATTTTCGTGTCGTTTTTTTGTTTTTTGTTGATATTACGTTTAAAAAAACGGAATAATAAAACAATAAATGGTTTATTTTCAACCAATTTTCAACATTTTAATGGGAAATTGTCCAGCTGTTGTAACCATCTATTTGATCTTGAAAGATAATTTGTTTGAAAATCCCACACATAAATTTGTGTTTAATAAAGGGGAATTATATTTTTTTGGTGAGGAAAATCTTTATATACCTAATATAATAAATAAAAATAACTAAGCTCCTTTTGTTTGCTTTTATATTTTTTCAATAAAAGACGTTTTCCTTTTTTTTCTTCTCTATTGATTTTGTTAAAAGATCAAAGTCGTCAAGAGAGAACGGCGAAAAAAAAAAGATTTTTTTTCTTAACGAATTTTCCTCTAACGCAATACCCGTACCGGATACAATTAATTAAATTTAACAAAAAGAGTCAAAAAAAAAATTAACGAATTAACTTTAAATGGTTTACTATTAATCCGATTCGAGCTTTAAGGCGAATTTAGCTTACAATACATATTAAAGAAAAACATTTCCAATATCGATTCGAAATTATTTCAGTTTCTATTAAAAAGACCCGGGAGCTGAATATTATAGATAGAATTGTGTTGTTGTTGTTATTGAGAAAAATAGTAAATAAATTTTCTTTGCGCCCTTATTTTGCTGTTTATCGAGCCCTATTTTCTTGTTTTTTCCCCCCAATTCCTACTCTGTATATTTACGATTTATATTAGACAGATAATGATATTAACAATTCTCGTAACATATTAACCAGATATCACGGTAGGAAATATGAAATACTCTGGATGCGCAGAGAATTTCCGCCAATTATGGGAAATATCGATTTAACCAGAACCGGATTAACTTGAAATAATCATTATTAAATATAATAATCATAATACGTACCTATATATACGAACTATTTTGAACGTGTTATTCATGAATTAAATCTGAAGCAAACAAATTTTTTTTCGATGATTAATTAATGGAAATATTCAAATTGTTGTGTTATCGATTGATTATGAATTTTTTTTTAGATTACAATAGAATTTCGATAATTCGGCATGACGTCAACATCTAATACATCAATTACACATAATAGAAATAGACTTCCCAGTATCAAAAATACAAGAAATTTTTGTAATTATTTAAAAAAAAAATTAAAACTAAGCTAAATATTATTATCTAGCTAATATTATGCTTAAAGGAAACATTTTGCCACTGTTACATTAAAGTGCTAATTGTAATTAATTGTAATTATACGAATGAGAAAGGGTTTTCGAAAATTTCGATTTCCATAGACTGGTATTAAGTGAAGTCGTGTTGGTTTCTTTTTTTCTTCGAATATCTAGACAAAATCCTCTTTTTGGTACAAAAGAAAAAATCAATCAATGATTTTGATTGATTTTAAGATAAGCCCTTTATCATTAATAACAGTTTAACCGCTAGATGTCTGCACAAGTCTTGAATTATAAATTTTCGACTATCTCTTCCTTTTATTGATTCAAGGATTAGGATGAGGAGAGATGAATGGAGACGCAAAAATTTTTATATTTTATTGAAAGGTAAGATTAATAAAAAATTGATTAAAATCCAATTTTGGAAAGGAGGCTTTTTTTGTTCGTGATGAGTTTATTGAATTTTCTTCCTATCGTTCCCTGTTTCTCTCCCGATTTAATTGGAAAGTTATCAAGGGATAATTGCTTTTATTTATGAATTATTTTGTAGTTTTCCTGTATATATTTGAAGTAACAATGTTGATCAGGATTATATTAGAAAGACTGGAATGGGTAGGACTGTTGATACGGTAAGGATTGGTTGGGCGTAGCCACAAAGGCCGGCCCTGCGTGTACGATAAGCAACCGGGGATCAACGATAAGATTGGGGAACAGACAGGATTCACAACACCCGGCAAATGTTGTAATAGTTGTTTCATAAACCATTAAAACAAATAACTATCTGTTTTCGAATTGTGTGAACAAAAAAGAACAAAAAGAATATATGAATAAAATAAGACGGTGGTGTATTTTATGGAAAACGATTGTCGTCCAGGCTGTTTGGTTGAGCGACTTGCCCGTTATCTCCTAGTGACACCTTTTTGGTTATCTTTGAATTGTCCCGCTGTGATACGGAAGGACTAGGGCGGTGTTGCGCAGTCTCATAAACGTACAATTTCTACACCGATGAAGGTGGACCCCCATTCTATGCCTACTACTAGCAGACAGTCGTCTGCTTTCAAAATAGTTAGAGTTAAATCGGTTACCGGAAAAATCGGTTATGCCGTAAACACGTGCCAAGATGCTACCGCGAATATCGAACGGTTTCTTCTTAACCATTTTAATATTGTGTTGTTATTGGATTGGTGGTATTACAACAGAGACGGACTCAACTAGTAATGGTAAGGACCCAAACGCCCCCGGGGGCCAGACTTTATATTATATCATCACAACCACCGCCACATTTGATGTGTTTACTTCAAACGCACTATATTCATACTTGCTAACGTCAAACATCACCTGATCCGCTTTTTTTATTTACCTGAACATTATACATAATAATGTAACCCGAAAAAACTATACAATTATTTAAAATAACATATGATCAAATTAAACATTATTCGATGCGATTTTTTATTATATAAACAAAAAACAGGTTCTATATAAACAAATTATATTATAATAAATCAAAACAAAATTTTTTATTTATTCACTGTAACTAATTAATTGTAACGAAGCCGGTAATGGAACTTCCTTATTTGGAATTTTCCACCAAAAAAACCCTAATTTTTCCAATCTTAACATTATTATCATTTGAAAAAACCAAATAAATACAATAATTGACCATATTAACCTATAATTGACATGGCGATCTATTTTTTATTAAATCTATGGCATTATTTCTAACCTATCTCAAGATGACTAATATATAAACAACCACTACTATTACCAATAGAATTGGAAAATTTATCGTAACGGGGTGGAGTCAATGTAATAACAAATTTTTTTATTGGTTAACGAAAATCTTGAGCAAAATGAAGATAACTTTATTAATTATAATTTTAACAGTATTATTATATTAATTTAATGAGAATGTTTTTTGTTATTTTTGGGTACATTGTTACGTATTTAAATCATACCTACGATTAATCCCACGATTCCTATTGTTATTATAACAATAAAGAATGGCTTGAAATATACGAAAATTTTAGTAAAAAAACAAAATTCTATTGAATAGTTTATCAATAGATTTGTGATATTTTTCTTATAATTCAGATAATTTTTGAGAAATTGTAAATTTTTATTTTTATTGGATACCCTGTAATTTTTATTATAAATATTTTAACTACGATTAGATCTAATAATTGTCTGTTAAATTGATTTTAAATAGCCGCTGTCTTATATCACGATTTGTCAACAATTTATTTTGATATTGCGAAAAATTCTTATTAAAACGACCTTAATTTGAAATATTTAATTGATAATTGTCGAAATTTACAAAAATATCTTTTTATTTATTTACTTGATAAACAAAAAATGATTATTTATATACAAAAAAAAAAACCCACAACTCCCACAACAGTGAGACTACAATACGGAAAATTAATTAGGAATCTTTTAGTTTCTTTTTTGTTTTTTGTTTTTTGAAGACTTGATGTTGCAATTGTAAAGAGTATTGTTGGTAATTAATTTAATGTTTTTTTTTGCCTTCTTCTTGTATTGAAAGAGAGTGTTCTTCATGCGACAGTTTTATACATAGCCGCATGAATTGTTGTTGTTAGAATTTGATTAAATAATATTTCGAATATTTTCTACTTAGAATAACAAAAAAAAAAATTTTTTTTATTATAAAAGAAAAAGTAGACAAGAAAGTTATTTTAATGCAAGTATCACATCTGGTGCTTTTCTTCAATTTATGTTGTACATAATGTATAAAGTAGTAAAAATCCGTGAAAGAACTTTTATTATGAGACCGTATACGCAATATTATTATCATTATTATTGTATTAAAATATAAAAGAATATTAAAAAGCGACGAAGGAAAATGTAAAATTTCTTTGTTATATACATATAGCTATATTACTTATATTAAAAATTCTTTTAGTTATTTTATAGTTGATAATGTCGTGAAGTTTTTATAACTCGGTTGTCAAAACAACATACATACAAAATAGTTTTTTTGTAAATTTAGATCATATATTAGAAATTTTGTATTAGTTCCAAAAAAACTCAAATTTAATTTAACAAAACAGCTTAGATAATATGGATATTAATAAAATAATAATAATAATAATGAGCAAAATAAAAGAATCCGTTAAATTGATTTCAAATTTATGCATATGTACTTCATGAAAAATTGTTCGATCGTTACACGGATTTCAGCAATCTTGGTTTTTATCTTCTACATCAAAATTCGAATTCCATCCAACGTTCTTAAATTATTCAACATTCGATATTGGACAAACGTTTCATTCTTTCTACCCAACATTTTTTTTTTTTTGATTTGATTTGAATTTTAAAAAAATTCAGATTATTTGTGTCACAAATTAGAGAGGATCGTCGCGTGGTAACTAAATGAAACTACTGAAAATTAGAATATTTAAAGAATTTTGTCATTGTAAGTATGTACGGCACACGTCCCAAATTATTAATATAATTAGTCTGTTCATTTTCCTGTTGGTAATACATCCCTAAATAAGATAAGGCACGTACAATACGTATAAACAACAGGACAGAGTGATAGCTATAATTGGAAAGTGGCGTTCTAATCCTGTATATAGATAACAGTAATGAAAGAGTGGACATTGAAGTTTTTAAGGTAAATTGTGTGAATAATTATAGTGCTTATTAGATGGCATGTTAATTAATGGAAAATACAAATAATAATAATTAAGAAAACATGACGCCAGTAGAAGGTTTTTCGTTAATCGATGGTAGATATTATATGTACGTACCTACATACATCCTTATCTTGAAGATTTTACTTTTTCAACCAACTCTACTGTATAAAATCAGATAATTAAAGGCACAGTTCAAACAAAAAATGGAACAATAGAGATTAAATGTCCTTGAATTACTTATTAAGAACATGTTACTCCATGTAGGTACTTAGTTTTTACTTTAGTTTGAAAAGTCATCTTTACTATAACTTCGAGTTAATTGTGTCACAAGTTACGGGATTTATTTTAATGTATTATGGGACTTAGTAATAATGACTTTTGTTTAACAATTGCGGTCGTCCTCTATGAGACCCTTTAGTGCAGTTATGATGGGGTCAGTCATTATTAAGGATCCTTGTATATGTAGAGAATTTGCCTTCAATCATTATAATTAATGGATCCATTTTCCCTTGATTTAATTGACCTGATAATATTAAAGAACATTCGTGTCATTGAACATTGATAGAAGGATTTGATTTTCTCATTTTAAATTTAAAATTGTTACAAATTCAGGAAATGGATATAAGGGGGTAGGTATATATAGGTAATAGCACTTCAATATGTAATATTACAGAGGGCTTTCCCTTCTAACCTATTATCTGAAAAACGAACTCGTTCCGATTACCGCAAAGATAAATTTCGCCTTCTCCAATTTTAATGTCAGAAAGGCAAAGGTAGAAGAAGAAATAGAGAAAAAAAACTCTGATTCTCAATGGTAAATCAAGCGAGAATCTGCCGACGTCATCTTGTGGAATGACAATAAAAAAAACAAGTAACATCCACCGATTTTTCAAGAATAAGTTAAGAAAAGAAAACAAAAAACTGTAGTTACAAAGAATAATAATAGAAAAAAAATGACGGGGGGAAATTTTCATAAAAATTTAGAAAAATTTTCGTCACGATTTCTATGATATGAGTATAAGAGAAAAACAAATTTCCACGATCATCTACACACGTGTGTTATATGTATACGTGTATGTATGGAGATGATTCCTAAACTAAATTTTCCAACTAGTTTCCTGGAAAATTGGTATTTATTGATTTACGTATCTATTTTCATTTGAAAGTTTTCCATTTAAATAGCAAATTACAAACATCGATTACAATTTAATTTATATGTAGGTATAGTTATTTATATTGGAATGTTATTATTATATTATTGAAGAGTTATATGTATAGGTATTTGAAATTTGTACTCTCTATTAGTAGTGCCATATTAAATTCACAACAAAATTACCTATCCAGCATTAACCCTTCTATCATTGGAAATTTAAACCAACGATTATTCGGTTTGACTACCAATTTGCAATGAGTTACATGTTGATTAAACCAACATTAGAATTTTGTGATAATATAGACATACCTATAATTTACTACTCACAAACCAATTATCATTGCATAGTGGTTGTGTATTTATTAGTTTTCTTGGCCAAAAAACCAAATTTTTTTATCTAATGAAAAGCATGATTGAACATACAGGTATATTCAAAGAACAGTGTGGTCTTGCAGAGCACGGAAGCCATAGAAATGACATATTAGCAATCTCTGATCCATGAATCGAAGCGAGATAACAGCACGTTGATTCCTCTCCTTTAAATGTTGTGGACGATAGTGAGACAATGTATAGGAGGAAAATCGGCGTGCTGTTATCTCGCTTCGATTCGTGTATCAGAGATTGCGAATATCTGACGTTTCTGTTGCTCTCGTGCTAAACAAGACCACACTGTTCTCTGAACTTAACGATATGTATCCATAACTTTCCTTGTAGGCACCGCTTCGCCGAAAGTACAAGTTAGCCTTGTCTGCAGATAGGGCCTGTCCGAGTATAGTCGGACATGAGCCTTTGCACCGGTAATGCTTGCTCGAATATTTTCGAGCATTGAAAAAGAACTTGTTTGGTTTCTTTTTTGTTCAACCAACATTTCAACAACTTGACAAACACAGGAAGACTACAATGCACTGTGACTGTTGGAAAATATTTCAAAGTATATTCAAGGGCCACCAGACAAGAAAATACATTACTTTGAAATACTAAACGTAGGAAACGTCAAAGACAATTCTTTCATCAAAAATGAGAGAAAAAGTTAAATTTATAGTGAAATACAATGAACCCTCAGAATGACGACCACCTGTGATTAATAAGAATGCTTACAATCAATTTAGATAAAATTGCATAATATTTTACTGATGATGACTAGAAAATTTATACTTGCATATTTATATCAAATGTCAGAAACAGAAAAGTACCTTTAGTTAATCTTGGAAAAAAGGAAAAAAAACTAAAGATAATTAATTAAAAATGATTAAAGATTATATTATATATGTATATGTATAATCACCATGTGGGTAGTTGAAAAATCTCGACCTTTATCTGATGTACTTCCTGGATATTCCAAATATCAAAAGTCAAATTATATTTTACACAGGAGTTTTGTATATAAATTTGAACTTATCTGTAAAAATTTTGGGATATATCTTTTGATTTTAAGAATTATCGTCATGTAGACGGGGAGAAAAAAGACCAGAAGAAAATGAAAAGAAATTTCTTTATCTCGAAAGTTTTTGGCGATATTTTTTTTTTAATTGAAGTCGTTTAATGTTTTTTTAAATACTGTTTGAAAAGTAGAAATCCCTTAGTTATTTTACGGATATGGATCTATCTGTTTCTATCAGTTTGCAAATTCGAAAATTTACTGTAAGGTTGATAATTTTTCTGTGAGGTCAACATGTGCTAGATGTTTTTAGACGAGGGACATCAATGCCATTACTAGGTGTACAAGTTTTCTACATGAATAACTGTTGTTATTGCTGTTGTTGTTGTTTAAATTTCCAACTGGTGACCACTTAACCAACAACCGTTTCTAATTAAAAAGGGCTCATTCTATCCTGTACTACCTCATATTATATTCAAAATATAAATTTTCCATCAGAATTTGATCCCAGAATATAAAGAATACCTTTTTTTTTAATTTTTCCCTCTCGTATTTCTCTCATGAAGTTAGACAAGCACGAAAACACAACGTGTTACGATAATAATTAAACGAATTTCTGTTTTTTTTTCTAAATTAAACAATTCCCAGTGGCACTGTGAATAGACAAAACTGCAACAATATTTCCGGATTTTTTTTATGAAAAAAATTTAGACAAAAAAAAATTAGAATTTAACCACCCTACCTACTACCGTCTATCACTAACCGGAATTTCATTCAAGTAAGTGTAGTAGTTTCGGTCACTGTGGCCTGTTTCATGCTACATTGCAAATACATGCTCCATTTTCCACTGAAAAGTACTAGATATCCTTCCTCTCTTGTTCGAAAGAGACCATCACTAGTTCAAGAATCTCAAATATTTTCACAGATATCTTTCGAACATTGTGGAAAATCGTTACTTTTAAAGCGAACTAACCCTCTATTAGTTTCTACACAGCAATTGTATTTTATCTAGAAAATTGTTATGGGTTTAAATACAGTCTATCCTGCCAGATAATCTCTCTATACCCCGACAACTATACACTATACGTATATATAGGTGCGATTAAAATAATAATGAACATTAAACCACAAAACACAATGAAGTAAGAACAAGTAATTTTTCCCTTGGATTTTCCGGTATCATTTCAGCTGCTTTGAAATAGGATAGTAATTTTAAATTTGGTGAAAATTTTTGTAAAAAAAAACCACCAAAAGTTACGCTATTAAATTGCCGGAACTTCAGTGAATCAGGATCTTGAGATTTTCATTATTTTTTGTCAATATTTGAACTATCTTACGGTTGGTTAATCGAGATTCAGGGTATATTAAGACCTGTCAGAAATCACAAATAAAAACCAACATATACAGAGAAAATAGAGAATGAAAGTCGAACCATTCCATAAAGTTGAGGGAGAATTAGACCAGAAACCTGTGGTGAAGCAATCTTTTTCGGGAATTTGTTGGGAACGATATGTGAGACCTTCAACACAATAAACTGTGGAAATACGGCTGTGTATCATGCATCTACTCTTCACACTTTCTAGTCCTTCAAAAAAAAAGAAGAAAAAAATGATTGTATATTTTCGTCAGGGTGAATTGCGTAGGAGATAGGGACCCGGTTACATATGAATTACAGGAGATTAGTTGCCACGTTTTCGTTATATTGTTGGTCTTTCGAATGACTGTAGAAGGGTAGAAAATGGGTTGAAAAGTTGGACAAATCGCCGTAATTCGACGTAGTGTTATTGGGAACGTGCTAGAAAAGCTCTCGTTGGGTTTATGTACATTGAAGCTTATCAAATTTTTTTCCTTGTCGAGTAGAATTGAAAATAATACGAAAACTTGGAGGGAATTTTTTCGAAAATGAAAAAAAAAATTGAAGCAATAAGAGAGACCTAGATAGATATTGTCAAGGGAGGAATTTTGAAAATTGCATCTAAAATGAGGTCATGAAAATGTATTCATAGAATGCGTGTGATGGATTGGAAGACTCCATTATTGTAGTGTACAACTAATTCAACAAAAGCCAATTTGGTCCAACTGGAGCGTTGCCATGGATGGTATAACGGTTGCTATGAACGCGTCAAGGCAATTCAAATTAACTTCATGTATTTTTCGTGAAAAGTCACTAAAGCTACAAAGAAATGTCACTTATGATTATATCGATCATAAACAACCGATAAAACTTGTACGCCTACAGACAAATCAAGAAAATATAATCATAAATTGGAAAATTGGAAAAATATTAAACCCGGAGGAAATTGAACATCTAAACATCCTTTTTAAACAACAATATACAGTGAAATCATTGATGGAACTATAACCATTTCGATATCTATTGAAACAATTTTCTGATATCAGTTTTGATCAATTTGTGATAAAGAACTATGTTGAATGTTTAAAATATACACAAAATTCCACTTTTATGGAGACCTGCCATAATATTAATATGAAAAAAAACTTGATTTTTTCCATGAAACACTACGTTAATTTTCGTTACAAATTTATAAAATCTCTGGCAAAGTGGAAAATTAAAAATGAAAAAACGTACGTTTTCCTCATAACAGACAAATGGAAATGTTAGGCAGTTAGATTAATATGATAATAGAGATCACTAATTTATTTAACACGAATAATATTTAATGAAAATATACAAATGGAAGGTTACCTAACACAGAAGGCAACTAATTTTCACTGTTTAAAGGATAAATATTTAACTTAAACTATTAATATAATAATAGTTTATTTTGTTGAAATGTGGATAGTTTGAAATTTTTCAGGTACAAATTTTAGGGAGAGTATATGTATTATAGTTTATATGTGGGTGTTGCTACAAGAAAACCGTTGTTGTCTGTTCCCCAGTGACGACAACCCAGCATATTGCCACAATCAGTTGTAAATTTATTCATTTCTATGATATACAAATTAATAATACCCAGTTAAACTAACTATTGTATATGATTAGAGTAGTTTCAGTTGAGAAACTGAAATTCTATTAGGTACTACACAGATATATTCAAACAAACAGAATTAGAATTCAGAATTATTCAAATATTTGGAAAAATATCATAAATATGATTGTTAGATAAATTTACCACCACGATTTTGTAGAGATGTTATAATAATAATGATACAATTTTACGATATTTTCGCACACCGTTTTATATCAAACGCCCATTATATTTGGAACCTGATTGTACAATCCTTGAGTAAATAAATTTGTCGTTTTCAGCAAAACGAGCTCTCTTTGATACTGTTCCTCTTGAAATATCGCCGGATTTATCACCACATCGACATTTTATATTAATGTGAAATTGTTATGTTTGGTAAAATAAAGGAGAACGCGGGTACGAGGAAAAACATTACTGTTATATAGGTGGTATTATCGAAAATATATTTATCGTATAATTAATTATGGCAATATACCTAAAACTGAATTAATTTATATTTAACGAGATTTTCAGTTTCATTATCGTAATTATAACAAAATTTCATATAACTTTATAGCTTTATGATTATGTAATACTTATGTATCTATGTAGGTATAAAATTTATTTTAAATAGTTTAACTTGTAAATATAATCGTTGAATTTTAGTTGCTGTCAGCATAAGCGCTTATTAAAATTCAAACAATCGGAATATACATAATAATGAGAGGGGTCAAGCATTTCCACAATTTTAAGTGCACTCCAGCCGAGTAATTTGAATGCAGAAAATCTAAAAGCCATTTTCTAAATGGGAATTTTCGATCACGTTATATACAAGTAATACAAATAAAATAATTAAATTATTATTTACTTTTATAATCTGAATTATTCCAATAATTTAACTAGAAAATAATTGATCCAAACAGTACTGTAACATTTCTTATATTTTAAAACGAAAATTTTATTTAGTCTCTGAGATTCAAACTTTTTCAAAGCTTCAGGCAAGCTTTAAAACAGTTTTCAGTCAGATGAAATAGGACCAAAAAATTCTTTAAATAACTTGCCAGTAGATAAATGTAGACTTTTCAACGATTTTTCATAAACTTTCTTGTCTCCAAATGTACGTACTATACAGGACGAATGAAACTTTTCTCTCGATTTTTCTTCTAACTTATGACTATCGGTGTAAAGAGACACACCAAATAATATTTAGGATTTTCAAAAAAAAATATGATTTTTTTTTCAATATACGCACATTTTCTTCAATATTTTTCATATTCAATATAACTCGTTATATTTATATACCTATATGTTTCTTATAAAAAGCACCGACTGAATTGAGTATTACGTGTAAATAGAAGGAATATGTAAACTGAGCTTTCCAAAAGCTCTGAAAACTAATATGCCGAGCAATATAAATGTAGAACAACTTTTAAAAAAGGAGTCGAAAAAAAGTCGATAGTTCAGTAGAATAGTTATATGTCATTTATATATAAAACGTAAGCTCTCTTTGACGTTGTTATTTATTAATTTTTGTCAAGCCGAAAATAATTCAATATAGAGTCCAGGGGCGACTTATTAAAAATAGACTTTCTAATCTATTAACATAAAAATAAACTCAAGTTCAACGTAAACAAATTTTTCTAAAAAATAAAATAAAATAGAATAGATCGATCATTTTTGTTGTTTTCTTGGTACTGAAAAAAAAATCGGGAGTCATTTTAACCAATTGAAGAAAATAGAATGAAACGAAAAAAAACAAACAAGAAAAGGAAAACACTCCTTTGCGATTTCGTTTAAAAGGAAATTGCAATGTGAATTTATATCCCAGTTCTTATTAAACGTTTATAACAAAAGCTTCCGGTTTTTTTTTTGCCTTTCAATCTATCCGGAACAGTTATTTATATGCCAACCCCTGAACAACTATCCAAAATGTATAGTATTGTTAAAACCACTACCATAACAATTACTACACTAGAAAACAACAGAATAGCTGGACTATATGTTTTTTAAAAGTGCGCTATTAGAACGCAACCTGATAAAAGTTGCGTTGGAAATATTTTCCGATTAAAAAGTAAAAAGAAAATAAAGAAAACTATACCTGGCTTCAAAGATATTTTCGACTGTTATCAAACTCGTATACTAATCATTTCCTTTTCATTTTCCCTTTTTTTGCTAATTTACAGTCTCTTTTGAATACTTCTATTTGGTATAGAAATCGGCAATGTGCCCCGATTTTTTGCCAATTTTGGAGAATTATTTTGATAGCTCCAGATTTAGTCGAGATATTCTAAACAAATTGACTGTTATGTGTTTGATATTATGTGAAATGGTTGTGGGGTGGAAATAGAATTTGAATTTTTTCTATAAATTGGAAAATGCTAAGAGTGCATGTACACTCTTCATCGTTCTCTGTCTCTCGACAAATAGAGATGTGTCCTCTTTTTCTAAAAATCAAAAAAAAGGCTATGGGGCAAAAGTTAGGAGAGAAAACTCTCTTCTATGTATACGCGCCTTTATAGATAAATGTTTTTCATGTAATACTCGCACACGCAAAAAATTTTGGCACTTGTTATTGGACTTTAAATGGTGTTTGTATGGTTGCATATTTGTTGAGTAGATTTGATATGAGTAATAAATTGAAAGTTATCAACATTCTTTAAATATTAATTGGAATTTGATAAAGGAAAATTTTTCGGAAACCACAAGAACAAAAATAACTTATGAATCATTGTTGAAAATTTCTGTTTTTCCATCAAATATGTAATAATTATGCATATATGTATGTATGTATACCTATATGTACAAGGGATAGTCGAAAATTCAATTAATCTACACACTAGTGGTTTGCCAAATTCAGGAACGTTATACCAAAATTTCATGTAATATATTTAGTTTACTGCTGATGTTAGACAGATTTATGACATCATAGGCACAAAATACTGACTTATGGGTTTATTCGTCCTTCGCCAAATTCATATCTCATCATCCAAGTTGAGCTTAAATAATAATAATAATAATAATATCAATAGAATAAATAAAAAGTTTTTACAAATTCGAGTTTATGAATAGTTGATTTTTTTTTGTCGCGACGAACAGTTGAAGTTCAAACAATTCATTAACAAAGGAAAAAGATAACAAAAACTAGTTATCTGATACATAAATTAATCGGTACATTTTTGAGGCGACAGACTAATTAACAAAGTTTTGTTACATCAATCAAAAGCTTCATTAATTATCTACCCTTCTTGTGTTAACTTTTAGATTGGCTTCATGTAGACTAAAGGTGAAATCCTGTATAGATTCCTGATTATAAATTACATCTCTACATTATGATCAATATACTATACATGGAACAACTATCTAGGTATATTATACGAGAAATGCCCATATAATTAACAAAAAAAGTCTCAACTAAAATATCATCTTATAGTATAGTATCAAGTACAGGTTTCACCTGTTCACGTCCAAGACTTACTTTTCTAATATCCGTAATCTCTTCTCTCATTTATATGAAAATGGGAAGATTATTTCCTCAAATCCCTCTTCTTTCATGTTGTAGCAAGTTATTAAGTTCCAACCCCCCTTCTTGTTTTTGACATCAACAACAGAAGAAAAACGATGAATAGACCTAACACAATTATCTGTTATCTGCTTGCATAATAGAGCATGATTTTTTTTCGCTCCACTCTATGTTGTATTACTGAAGTCTTTTTTTTTTCCTGCTTAGTTATACTCCTGTAAGGTTGGCAACTATCTTGGGGATATATTGCTGGGTTATGGATTTATCATTTCCTGGCAAATAACTTTTGATTTAAAAATCAATAGCTCAACCGTGTTTCTATATTTATCGGTGGATGTAACATAAAAAACATCGTTATAGTTATTCGCAACTGGAAAAAAAATTCGAATCCTGATAATTAAAGACGACGATAATTGATTGTTTTCTAATTTCGTTTCAGATGGCAGCATCCCTTGTTCCTTAAGACAATTTACTTGTGCCAATAAAGAATGCATACCAATATCGTTTACTTGCGATGGTGAGAAGGATTGTGAAGACGGTTCCGACGAAGACATTAAAGAATGTTCCAGTAAGTACTTTCCTATCTATATCGATCCAGTTATTTGTCTTATGAATATAAATTAAATGAACGGGGGACCGACTAATAAAGTTCAAAACAATGAGAATCGAAAAAGAATGACTTCCCATTTAAACTATGAATTTATGCAACAATTTGAAGAAAAAAAACTAAATTTTTGCTAATTTTTACCTGAACAGAATCCTACAAAATGACATCGTTTGTTTATACAAGTCATCAAGTACAAGAGAAGGAAAAAAGGCAATTTCCAGAGTATTCTCTAAGGGCTTGAACTCAAAGGGAAAACAGGGAAGTCAGCAATTCATCGTTATGTTTTATTGAATAAACTCATAATGAATTTTAAACATTCACAACAATTGAAACTCTTCAAAATGTATAATATTGCCACTAGGTACTATTGTTATTTTTTTTTGGTAGAAATTTCCGAAGACATATAGAGATCAATGATCCCCTTTCAGTAACAGAAATCCCGCAGTGCTTTGTTATTATAATTCGGAAACACGATTTTGCGTCAAAATGCTGCAATGTTAATCTTGTTGCTTTTCCCCCTTGGTACATACAAGCGCAACCGAAATTATAATAAGCAACAGTGAGAGTAAACGCAAAATTTAATTTCGAATTTAATCAAAGTATTGCCTCAGAATCGTCTCCAGAGATCATTCGTTACAACAACAAACGGTGATAATTTGTTTGTTTTGCACGATTTTCTAATATTTTTTCCCCTTTCGTTTAATTATATATTTTTTTTAACATAAATTATTATTTAATTAATCGGAAAAGAGATGTTAGAAATTTTTTTTTTCTTTAAATCCCTGAAAATTAATAAACCGGAAGTTATTATTTTCTTTACTGTCAGGATATACCGAAATTTTGACAGAATATCAGAAGCAAATCTGTCAGTTGAAATGGTCTAAGATTAATGGTTTTATCGATTTTTGATTGTTCAGAAATAATACGTTGTGAACGTTGTAACTATTTTATAACGTGATATAAACTCTTTTCGTTGATATGCTTTTAAATTGCTTGCCAGGACATTTGCAGTTTTGTGTGTAGTTCAACGATAATCTTTTCATGGATGATTTAATTTAGAAAAAAAAGAAGCAAGTGATAAACTAATTTTATATCGATTTTTCTTGTGATAATAATAATATAGCTATGGACGATGGGGTCCAAAAAAGGGGTAAATTTCTACAATTACATAGATAGATTTACCACAATATCTAAAATTATTAAACGACTTGCAACAAGTTTAATTATACTTTCATGAAATTGTTAGAGATATCTTTGAGAGTAAAATACAAATTTTCATTAAAATCAACATCGTGTTCGTAAACCGACACAGATACAACACTATACTTACAACATCTACCTATATAACAAATATTATACGAATTTAATTTATTACTAATTAGACTCATAGAATTTTGTATTATTAAATTGTAAAATTCAAGAAACCGGAAACTGAAACAGAGATGATTAATAATAAATTTTAGTAAAATTATATTTTACTTATTACTAGTTTCATTCTAATTATTATAAATTTATTATCTAAAATGTTTCGATTTTATTTTCAGTTCATGAATTTGATTAATAAATAATTAATCATTGTTGATGAAGTAGTCAATTAAAACTCCTTACACCATTATACTTTTGATTTAAAAGCAAAATGAAACTTCTTAATCATTCATGATTTCTGTTTCGTATCTTTCGGCTTTCGATTTTCATTTGTAATCTTCGTTAAGTTTACGTCATAAATATTAATTATTTTAGGTAGAAAAGTGGTCCCTTTGAAACGTTTCACATTCAAATGGTTCATTTGAAAATATCTAAATACCCTAAATTCTCTGTTTTGTTCATTTTCGAATCGTTTCTATTTGATTCTTATTTTTCAACATACATTTATTCTTTTTTTTTTGTTGTAAAAAGTAAGGGGTGTTTCAATATTATAAAAAAATACCCCGGGATACCTTTTCCTTTGTTTAACAGTGAGTTATTAAAAGGGTGTTTGTCCCAATAGGGCAATCAGTATTGTTAAAAATAGCCAAATACAACTTGTGTGACATTGCTCAGAGTTTTGTTTCGTTTGTGTGTGTATATCCCCCCATATACGCCCCAATGGACCTTTGTATTTTTATTCTTGACTGCTACAGTAGATTGCAGCTTAGAAGTACATATATAGTTGAAATAATGTATTAGGGTGCATACATAGGGAGATTTTTCATAAATTCTTTCTCTCTAAAAATAAAGAGGAGACGATATTTTTGCTCTTTTCGGAAAGAGAGGGACGAAGTTGGGAGATGAAAAAATCTATAGTATGTACTTTTGTTTTTTGTTTTTTTGTTAACATTCGATAGTTACTTCTTTTATACTTCTCTTTCCAATTATGCCCAACATACAACATACATATAGATATTACTGTCTTTTGATCTTTCCTCTATTTCAACAATTTAGAATGCATGAATATCTTTGAATAGACAATTTTTTTTGTATACATAAATCTATGTTTTTTCTTTCTTATATGTATCAAAACAAACAACTTTCCATTCAATTTCCTCGATTTCTTGTTCCTTCAACTATTTTACATACAAAGTGTGTAGAAGATGTTACCACAATTTCTAGTTTCTTATTTCCGGTTTCGATTAGCTTAACAAATCAAATATAAAATAAGTTCTTTATTAATCTTTTTAATGAAATCCATTAAGTACACAAGTGTTTGGAATTTTTATTTTGGGTTTTTGGGCATTTATCTTGATTAATATTCAGTCTTGACAGAATACCGTTCAATATTTCTTTTTTATATTGGCGAATAATTTTTGTAATCCCGCTTTGTTGTTTTTTTTTGTATATGTAATTTTGGTAAATGTCCTTTTAATTAAATCATATTTACTTAAAAGATCCAAAATACAAAAATTCGCAATATTTTCAGTAAAAGTTCAGTGTATAAACAACAACGAAAAAAGAGGAAAAGAAACAAACAAAATGTTGAATTGTTGATGGGAAACGCAATTTGAAACCTTTGTTCATGTTGGCGTCAAGACGAAAATGGCGGAAATACTAAGGAAACAAAGTATTTCTGAATGTAGGTTGGAAAAACTAAAAAAGATATTTAAATTGTTCTTAAGGCACAAATGGTTAAAATGATGATAAGAATGGAAATATGATTTTTTTTTAAAGAATTTTTCGGTAATTTATGTCTATCAGATAAATTGAAGGTGTATATGTGTGTGATGTATCCCTTTCGCTTTTGGTTTTCTGTTAGAATATTCGCGGTCCTTCTTACAACTTGTCTCTGTTTAATTTCAAGGCAAACATACTGAGAATCCGGACTATAGTCCTGGAGGGCGCATTTCCTCCTACAGTTTCTCTCCGTTATGTCGTGAACAGTTTCGGCCCGGGGTCATGCAACGATGTGTTATTTTGGGCGTCGTCTCTTCTTCTTTTACAATACCTGAATACGATACATGTCAATTTTTGAAATTTTATTGTTGAATTTATATATAGAAGTCAAAAATACAATGTTCAACAGGATATCAAGTTAACTCTATTGGGACGACGTGTTTTGTGTTCGTATAGGATATCATAAATGTTTTGGGGGTTTATCAAATTACACGAATATTCTAGTAAAGTTTCACTGATTGCAGGATTAAATTGCAAGTAAAATGGAATACATGTAGTTTGAAAAATGTTGTGGTAATAATGCGGTCTCTTTGGTCCAGTAATTGGATAAAAAAGTTGAAAGCTTGACCATATATTCGTCGTTAAGTATTAACTCCAAATCCATTGAGAAGGGATGAAAACTTTTAGTTGCATTGGTATTTTTTATGAAAAGAAATAAGCATCGTTCCCCTTTACCCCAAAATAATACATATGTACAATATATTTTATCAAAACTGACTAAACTCTATTTGCAATAGAACCAGTAAATAATCTCCTCATTTTTTATTCTGAGCTTTATTTGGTGTTGTTGTTGTTGTTTTTGTTCAAAGCTGTAAATGAAAAAGTTGAACATTAAAGTTGAGTCGATGATGTGTAAAAATGCCGAAATAGTAAATGAGAGTCATCAGTTGTTTTACGTTTTGTGTTTTATCCCAATGTTTAGGAAATAATTTCGTACTGAATTAGACAAGCTTCGGATGCAATAACATTCTTCGTTTGTAAAAATTGGATAAAAAAAAAGAGGAAAAACTCGAAACCAAGTCAAAATATCCGGGTATACGTGTAGATGTGTGTGTGTAAATTCAAATAAACGGAAGGAATGGGGAAATTACTTTTGCAACTTTCAGCACCAGTTTCCTCTTCGATAAATTAATACTCTATGCATTCGCTTTATTGTTGTTGGGTTGTTGTTGTTTCCAACAAAGTTCTAAATAATCACACATACGAAAAAAAAACGAATTTTCGTTTCTTATATTATTGTTTATTATGTAATATTCAGCAGCAACAAGTACATAGAAAACTAGTACGTTTATAATGGAAATGAGTATGATGGTGGAACATTGGCTGCATATGTAAATGCATTTCATATAAATTTATTCTTGGATTATTTAGAGAAACTTTCCAATTATGTATTTATGTACGTTGCGCCAATGATAACACCAACAATAGCAACAACAACAACAAACAACAAACAACATTCGACTAAAATGTACAAAATCATCATTATAATTCAAATGTTGTTTGTACAGATTTAGTCGTTACTGTCTGTTATCAAATTTTTAAACGATTCACCCACCTGAGCCCCATCCGCAACGTTCTCACAATACTAAAACAAGGCGCCTCCACCATTTTACGCCATAAACACGTATATAAATCGTACTAGAATATAGCTTAGTAGTAGATTTTCTTTTTTTTTTCTTCTTTTCCCACTTTATATTAGATTATTTCTAAGCAATTTCTGATGACGTTGATTTAAAACATCATCTTCAAAATTGAATAAAATTACTTAACATTATCATTTAAAACAGTTTTGAATTTAATTGAGTTATGTTGTGCTGTTTTCGTCGAATTGTATCTTAAGTTGAAATCTTGAATAGAATTTATCTTATTAAGAAAGTTCATATCTATATATGGAGTCAAGATGGTAAAACACCTGAGGCATATTTATTTGGGGGGGTTTTAGCAATATTAACTGGTAAAATGAGACGACTGAAGTCACATATTTACATTGGCTTGAAGGGAGAACTGTTAAAACAGTTGAAATTACACAAATGTCTTCATTAATAAATTCTAAATTGGTGTTACATATACACGTACATATAAATAGATGGTTACATTCATGAAATAAATCATAAATACAGGAATTTCTACCTTTTTTTTTAAATAGAATTTAAATGCTGACAGACTATTCGTGTCAATTGAATTTAAACATCAAAATTAGTGATCGAGTTCACGTCAAATTGACCTTTATACAGAGGAAATTTGAAGTCTTTAACAAGATTTACTGAAGAAATGCGTACTATACTGTTTCTTGTCTCTCAATAATATACTTCGAAAGTAATAATTTTTGTTTAAAGTCAATAAATCAACTAATTGTAAGTTTTTCTCTTGAATATTTAAAAACTTCTGACATGAAAGAAATAAAATTTTTAAGTTAGTCAGAATAAATAATTGAAGAATTCGCTGAAGATTTCTTATCAAAACACAGTCATTAATGAGCATTTGCGAATATTTAAAATGGAAATACTGATTGCAAGACAATGTAAAATGCAAAATTATGAGATATGTTTATTTTTCATTAATAAAAAAAAAACAGAATATTCTACATTTTTTTTCAAATAAAATCTAAATAAAAAAGGACAAATAATTGGAATTTTGGTGAGTTATAATATTTTCAAGAAATTGATTAAACTACATATTTATTGCGATAACGTAATCAAATTGAAACAAATTCAAATATTCGTAAAATTTCCTATTGATAATAGAATTTAACAGGAAAAAACTACGTCTCTAGAACAAAATAGCTTTATTGGGGAAAATTTTTATTTCTTCACGTCTATATTTTCCCATTTTAAGTAGTTGAAAATGTAAAATTAACTTTTTATTCTATTGAGTTTTGGTGGTATTTTTTTTGGATTCTCGTTAGATGTTTCGTTTCTCACAGTGTTAAAATGGTATTTTAAAGAAGGTAGTGGTTGTTCGTTGATCGTTACTGTTTTATTAATACCGAGACCCAACGTTAAACTCTGAACATGAAATTAAATTGTCTCGTTATAATTGGCAATAGACTCGTCTCTCCTCAAGTATTGTGGAAGGTTTATAAAACGTATACATATACCCAACACCCAACAGAGAGATGTGTGTGGTAATGTAATATGAAATTCACTAAACAAACCCTCTTGCATTTAATTTAACGTCACATGTTAGTGTGCATTATAAATGTTAAATAGTTATACCAAAATGTCTAATTAAGTCATACTAAAATACTTAGTTTACAATTCACAATCTCTAGGAGATATTCAAATATTAAGGTGGATGCACACGGGGAGATTTTTTGCTCCCGATTTCGTCCCCTGTCTCTCTGAAACTAAAGAGTCTTTTTTAGAAAATCGAGGACGAAGTTGGATCTCCCCGTGTATATGCACTCTAATAAATAAAATTTATTAAAGATAATATCATTAATATTAATAGGAAATGTTAATTCAAATCAACTAATCTTATGTGTTGAAATGATTAAAGGTTTAATAATAGAGAGATATAACATTGTCAAAATACAATTTCAACTAACTAGAGTGGAATATATATTTTGTAAATTAATTACTTATTGAAAGTTTCAACATTTATCTGACACCAAGTCTACCAAACATTCAACAGGACTAATGAATGTACTGTAACAATACCAAAAGTTGATGTTTTGTTTAGAATAACTTACACCCCTGGTGTTGTGGTTTCAAATAAACGTCAAATTGAAACACTACCCTTATTCTTCTTTTCTCAATCAATAACTTGACGACACTATTGAAAATTACTTTTTTAAAATTAAAAAGTAAAATAAATGAGAAAAAAAAGAAGAGTAATTAAACTGTTCAATCAAGTAGAAATTAGATAATTCTTGTATTTATTGATTGAACTTGTTGGAATAAGTAACCGAAATGATCACACTATAACCTTAATGTATTTTACATTAACGTACATTAGAGACAAAGGAACATTTCTAGTTCAATTTTGAAATTTAACAATATTAATTCGGACAGACTGTGTCTAACCACAATAATAATATTGTTGAAATTCACATCATCATTTTATTATATTTATTCTCAACTCGATATTTGTATAAATTTCACCGTCAATTCAACAAATATTTGATGTAATTAGATTCCTGAAAGATCGTAGATATCAAACCAATCAAGATTGAAAATACAAAGAAAAAAACACCGTTCAGGATATATCAAAAAAAATATTATTATTATTATTGATTCGCGTTCACAAGTGGGTGGCACAAATGCAATAAAAATCAGAATCGAGAATTCATTATTTGAGATTTTAAGAGGTGTTCTAATAAGTTTCCAGACGATTTCTTCTGGAATAATAGAAGAAGAAAATAAAAGAGCGAAGAAGAGGGACAACCCAAGAATGAACAGATTATTTTCGTGAAATTTTCAAATATGGTCACGAAAATTCACAAATTCTTAAGCTAATCCTTCTATTGTTGTCAATATACAGTGCGATCTATAAAATTTATGATCAAGTGAGTGTTGACTTTGACTTATTTCATCTACAGTTTTGTTGTGGTAACACTGAAAGACACAGATGTTTGTAATAAAACATTATGATTATTAATCGTAGTTTCAATTAACAAAAATATGAACGTATAGATGCCGCTTTCTGGCACACTTTGATTATAAATTTTATAGGTCGCACTGTATATTAACGGATAGAGGAAATTGTTAAAAATGAACCCAAAATGTTAATTTAATTGAATGTGTTTATTCCGGAAGTTTTCTAGATTTTAAGTTGATTTATATTTTGCTTCTTGTACAAATCAAAGTGTTTATATTTTCAATCTTCAGAAAAAGGATATTTTCGTTCGTTGGAAACATTTAACTCTAACAAGACGATCTATTTTTTAAAGTTCTCTATGTATTTCTAGTAGAGAAACACATAGAAGTGTTTTCTCTTCACCATATATGATGATAAATTTTTTTTCTTATTTATTCCTTATAAGAAAACCTAACTTTAATTATTTTGGGAAGTTGAAAGTTTTCTTGAAAGATCGTAACTATGCATTTTAAATGAGATTTTAGACGATGTAAGTTTGCCCGTCGGTTGGTAAAGAGAGATATAATGAAATTTTCTTACTATTTCATTAAAATTTTAGAAATTCAACTTGCTTGACTTCTTCTTCTTCTTCTTCACTACAAATAAAGACTTTTTCCACAAAAGAAACATTCCAAAAACGACTTCAAACACTAATGAGTTGACAAGGAAAACAATGTCAAGAACAAAAAGTAATTGGCGACAAATTAGGGCTTCATCAAATTAACTAGACGCATTTGAATTTCCACGATTTAGAGCTTGAGCAAGCGAGACACACACAAAAAAAAACTCAAGCAGACCTGAGACATTCTCTAACACTTGTTCATAGTGAAATTATTTTAGGCAAAAAAACATATATGTATATATAAAATATTAGCAAAGTTTATATTGTAATTAAGTTTGTGTTGATTTTATCGATGAAACTTTTAACATACACATCTTGTAGTAGGGGTTGTTTAGCTTGATTCCTCAAGTTCTCTAATAATTTTCAAAGCTCATGTTCTGTTCAAAGTACATTGTAGTGTAGATCAAGTGAGAATGTGGTAAAGTTGAAGTACGTCAAGTATTTCGATTCTCACCAGGGGGTTTAAATTATTAATATAGTGACGTCACAGTTGGTTAAGTTTTCACGTTTCTAAAGAAAAATCCGATCAATTTCTTCTTTAACACTATAACTAAATTTTTTTAGTAATAATTGATTAGAATAAGAAAAAAATCGACATATTTCAATATCAATATCGATTGCATCATTTTAAAGACGTTCCACGAATAATAATTGTTAAGTCAAAGCAGATAATCTTGGTGCAGACAGGTGAGGCTAATTATTGTTTACCTTTTGCAAAAAAAAAAACATTGAACACTGAAAGCTGATGCAACCTTATACTCGTCAATATCATCATCATCGATGAAATTTTATAATAAATACTAAAATATTTCCTTTTAAATAAATAAATAAACAAACAACAAAATAATTGGAAATTTTGTTAATCGGTGAATTATTTTAAAACTATAGATTTTATGAATAATTTGATAATATTAGTGAATAACACGTATAAATTACACGAATATAGAGGGAAGAAAAAAATATGTGAATTCGTCAAATTGACAGGCTGAAGATGGCACGGCACGGTGATTTTTCAATATTTCTTTGATTCCCTCTGGTTCGACGAAATTTTACAGATTTACAGCAATAAATCTGAAAGTCGGAAAATCCGGGTGGATTTAAAACTCTTGAATTCACCTGGAAAATTATAGTGAATTTCAACAACGGCACAAATAACATTTTTAATAAGTGTCACTTTATTTAATCTGAGATTTGATTAATAATTGAAATTTTTCAGTTTTTTTTTTGATGTTGTTGTTGTTGTTATACACATATTAAAAATAAATGCGACAAAACAACTGATTTGTGTTGAAACAGTGCGACGTTTAAACTTTTTTTATTGTCTGCCTGTTCTGTGTGAGCTTTCATCTTGTTTCATGATGATCGCTTCAGTGCTTTTAGAATTTGTAGATTTTCACTTGCAGATTGAAGATATATTTTATTCCTTTGAGTTATCTAGAGCCGTTTCACCTGTGTCTGAATGTGTACATATTTTATAAAATCATCCCTCTTTTTGACTACCAACGGTTCACAAAGCGAACAGAATATTAATGAATATAAATCAGATTATTACAAATTGCTATTATTATAGATCAAATTTCATTTAAACAACAATCAATAGTTATTAATAATAAACTTGATAAGCAGAAAATGATTGAAATATTTTCGGTAGCCAAATCAAAAAAAAAATCAAAGAGCACCCTTATATAATCAAATATTTGTTGAGTAATAATTAAATTCAACTTTCCCCCAGTATGATGAAAACGTTTTTGTTTCTTGTAACTTGTGTTTATTTAGAAAACAAATTCGTGAAAAGCGTTCCACGTTGTTTTTTTTTGTTTCCATCGTATTATTATAATAGAATTTTCTGTAAACAAAAAAAACGTTTTTTTCGCACAAACATTTGAAAATCTGTTATTGTTTCCCCCCGGCTTTAAAAGGACTGTGATGTAAAATCATCGAAATGGTACGAATTATTAATTTTTGTTTTGTTGTATTGACAAAGTACGTTTCTAAAAATAAAAATATATTGATAAATAATATGATATTGCGCGAGTATTCTTGACTATAAAGATTTGCCAAAATTTCAAAACAAATAACACTACCACGTGTTTTTGTATACAAATTGTCAATAGTATAGTAATATTACATCAGATAAAACTAGAAAGGCCTTTGGGCTGTGAAATGCAATGCACCATTTCTACTGTCCATTCTAGTTTATTTGTTATATTGTTTTAACCACACCATATACATTTGTGAGAGTCGATATATTATTGGTTTGATAGTAATGGGGAGAATACGGAGCATCAAGAACCGGAGTAATCCACATTTACTCTCAAAATCCAGACAACTCTCGTGGTGTACACATCAATACAAATTTGTGTGACAGTAGTAGTACTACATTACAACTATGGCATTTGTCTGTAAGCTTGTTTTAATCATCGTCTTCATCAACATCTTAACTGTTGGTGCCTTAATCGAAGGTTAGTTGTATTTAATTAGTTCCATTAGTCCGGATTTTTATTTCTCAACCAAAAAAATTTTGTTTAGATTTTCTATATACTTTTTTTTCATAAATATTAGTTTTTGAATAATTTATTAATTGACGTCAAGTTGGTTAGTGGATTCTCTCGGAATTGTTTTTAGATAGTTAGTTATAGGATAAATTATATTATTCAAGTTTCAGTTAATAGTTAAGTCTTCGTAGTTTGTAATCTGTTCTTTAGTTGTTTAGTACAACTATTATAATGGTTTATTTTCAGTAATTGAGCGTGCATACGCTATTACCATACACTTTGATCAATGTATTTGCATAAATTAAACTAAAATTGATGCGTCAATTTTGCGCCCGTCTGCATTATATTGTGTCCCTTAATAACAGATATACATATTTTACATATAATCTGTATATAATAAAATTTTAAAATATTTAAAGATGACAAGTTTTATAAACCATGAAAATGTATCAATTTTCAACAATGTGTTGTCGCCGATTTATTTCATCATATAAGTTGCAATTTCCCTTCGCAGTTCTTCATTCGAGGTCATATTCATTTTTCATCGTTTTATATAAGTAACAAACAGCCCTCAACAAGACTATCTTATATCACAAGATCTTTTTGTAAAATATTCATAATACTTCTAACATAAATTTAATTTCGAGAAAACGCCAGTCCGTCAAGAAATTATGAATTATTCAGCGTACATGTATAGGCTAATACCGCTACATATATTCTAATATAAACAATTTCATCTAATCAAAAAATCGATATGAGGACTGACACTATATTGCCGCCCCCCAACTGTTTTTAAGAGAAATTTGTGTAGCAAAGGTATAGCAGCTTTAGTGTCCAGATGAAGAAGAAAAAAAAAACGATTGTAAATTTAGACGTTCACCTATTCGCGTTGGAGGGCAACTTTTGTTTGAGGGTGGATAAGGTTTTCTTGGCTCGTGTTGGTTGTAAAATGAAAATGTTGAGACTTGGTCTGAGAGGGATGGCCATGAAGCGAATCGCGTTGTATAGTAGTGGTATCGTAACTGACATCAAAGTTTCGTTTGTTGCTTTGTCCAGATGTGACCATGTCTTGATAAAAGCTTTTTTTATTTCGTTCAAAATTATTAATAAAAAAGTTTTTCGACAAGGTGTGTTGTTGTTGTTGTTGTTGTTGTTGTTGTTGTTGTTGTTGTTGTTGTTCAAGAGTTTTCCCCCTTATACATACATATATGTTGATATATTACTAAACGTTAACACGTTTATCAATAATATGAGAAAATACGAAACATATATCAAATAACATTGAGAACTGGCGTCTTTTATTAAAAATACAGCGTAACGAAACAGATCAAAGATTTCTTCTAACATTCATCGTATTCTCTATTTGAAATATAATACGCAATTGTAAATTACGCCGATTTATAGATAATAAAGAAATAGGTCATTTATTGATAATAACTATAAGGAAATGTTGTTCCTAGTGATTATTTTTCTTTTCAATTATGATGTACATATATTCTAATAGAAGGTCATCTGTTATTTTGCGAAATATAAATAATTTGGCAACAATAAAATAAAATTTACATTTTTTTTTCGGTTCTCTTTAAATCTGCAAATACTGTTACTATACAGACTACACGTATCATTCCGGAAACATCGACAATATATTCTAAAAGTGCTGGGGTTGGCTTATTTGAAAAAGCTAGGAAAAAGCTCGAGACAAAACGGCCAAAATTGAGTTGCATTCCGCATACATATATATATATATATATAAACAGGGTCTTTTTCAGTCTTTTTTATTCGATTTTGTTCCTGAAAAGCTATACAACATTTATGTACTATCTAACAATAGTAGATGTTCAGGACTGAATTTCAACATTTATTTCAAATACGAATAAAACTTTTATTTATATTAAGTAGGTTTTTTTGAATCGTACAAAATTTATCGACGTCAATAAGAAAACTCTGTTTTTCGTATATCGACTAATCGAGCAATTTTACAATATGGATGTCAGAGTAAATCAGGATCGTACCTGGACTAGCTGAATTACCCCTGACAGACTTCTGAGCTAGCCGTAGAGAATTGTTTTGCCCATTATTTGTGAATTTATGGACGTATATTATAAAAAAATTACTTCGCTTTTTTGTCGTCCAGTACTACTTTCAGGCTACTCCTCGACTTCTATAAAAACGTTCTGGCTACGATCCTGTCCTAAACAAATTTCCGAATTTATAGTTGAATTTTATCTAACCCTGCCTATAGTAGCGGTGGGCTTATGTATAGACGCCATGTTATTGTATAAAAATTGCAACTTTGTCAGGCTGTGTATCAAAACTTTATAAACTTGAACTAAGTTGAATTACGTATCACCAGAACAATATAAAATGTCATATACATTCGAAAAGGTTGATATCATCTATCTAAACGATAGCCGGGACAACGGATTTTGAAAAGATCGTTAATATTTCATACAAAGACACATAAATTTTCTTCAACAACATACATACATACAGGAAAAATCAATAAAACTCTTCTAGTGTAGCAGTAAAAAAAACTACTCCTGAAAAATAAAAATTATTAAAACTCGCACGATTTGTGTTACAAAATATGAACAATTTAATTTGATTTATTTACAAGGACGAATTTCCGAAACTTTACTCCTGCCAAATTAACCATCTCTAGAACACAATCAGACAATAATAGAGTTGATGAAGTGGTGGTTTTGCTTGGCTTTTCAGGTACCTACAAAATCTCTCTCTTTCCATTCACTCTCTATCTATCCGACGTGCCATATTGAAATATTCTAATTTACATTTTCTTTGAATTGAAAATGTATTCAATGATGTTGACGAAAAAATTTATATTGATGTGTTGTCAGATTTAAAATATCTTCAATTGTGACAAATTCAACTTATCAAAAAAAGTAACAAAAAATAAAAATATATATATAAAATAACGAAAAATATGAAAGAGATTGACTAAATTGACGGAAAAGCTTCAAATTAATCCGTTTCGATCATTTTGTTTAACGGAAAAAAAAAGTAACGTCAAATCGGATCTGGGATGACATGACCAATAACTGCACAAGTTTTAATTGAAGTTGAAATTAGTCTGGACCTATAGTAGGAGCTGTAAAATATTACTTCGTAGTAGTAGATAAATTACTGATGTTAGAATATAAAGTTAGTTGTTGAAGGTTAAAGGTTTGAGTACATAAAGATGTAAAGGTATACCTACGAATTATATCAACTTGGTCGGTGGGATAGTGATCGATATAATAATATAGCCATATCCTGACGACAATGTGTGCTGAAATAACTGCCCATTTTATTTCCTGCTTTGAATCGTTATTATTAAATTTTATTACAACATTTGCTTATATGGATTAATTTTTTAATATAAAAGGCCCATATTGTGCAAATACTAAAAATTTCCTACAAATTCCAGACTTTAACTACGTGATTCTATTTATTATTCAAAAGTTAGAATTTGTTTTAATTAAAATACCCAAAATATAAATAAATACTTAACCGAAAAAAAAACGTAATTTTTTTTAATTCAATTAGAATTTACTTCGTATGAAATTAATTATTTCAACAATTTAAACAAAATTTTTAATAAACCTTAATTTTGATTGTTTGCAAATTTCCTCATCATTCACTTTTCGATTCCGATATCGCTTCGTTAAAATTTATTAACTCTCCAAAATTTTCTGTTACGTTAAAATTTCATTAAAAAATCATTCGATCGGTAGTGATTCCATGTGCTTTTCCTATTGCTTTTATAAAAGTGTTGTCGACTTAAATCGAATCGATGTTGTATTAAAGCTGAAACTGCACCTGAGCTTTCTCAACTTATGTACTCTACTAGTTCATCCTAACTAACACAAATAACTAAGTAAATAAATACACGTATAGTAGTTAGTTGATCGAATTACATTAACTCCAAACAACTGAAATACAATTGATGGACGGAAGCACAATCAATCAGTAAAAATATTGGAACTTTTTAATGTAAAACAAACAAAAGGGCCTATTTGGGGAACAGAACGGTCACAGTACAATATCACCAATTTGAAATTTGTCAACACGTTACGTTTTCACTGGAAACTTTTCAATAATTAATTATTGTTATGTATTGATTAGTGCACATGTCAATAACAGAAAATTTCGTCATTAATTTTTTTGTTAATTTAACGAAAACGTGGGGGAGGGGGGAAATAATACTTTAGCAAAATATTTACAAGTTTGCAAGTTAAGATGAATTAATATTGTTAGACTTTTGGTTTTGTTAGAAAATTACTGGGGCGTTTTTAAGGTTTTCCTCCAGATTAAGAACTAAAAGCCTCAGCTAAAGCTCTGGAGATAAAGGAATAATTATTGAGGATGGCACAAAGAAATTACAGACATTATTTGTGGTAGAACTGTTTAGAATTAGGAGCAATTTCTGAGCCAAGTTCTAGATGATAAAGTAAGCAGAACGTGAAAAGATTCGTTAACTTTTTCCCCTAGCCCCATCAAAAAACAACAAAAAAAAATAAAGAAGAAAAACGTCCACCTTCAAATTAAAAAAAAAAAGTTTCAAATTAATAACTCATTCTTTGAAAAACTGCTTAGATAAAGAGATTTGTAAGCAAACAACAAAATAACGCCATTTGTTCCAAATAAAGCGCTTTTTAATCGAATTACATTGTCGTTACTTCATTAAAGTGTTCCTGTGCCTGGCTAATTTATCCCTAAGTTTGTGAGAGAACAGAAAAAAACACGGTACATGTTTTGAATATCAAACATGTAAGAACCTTTTGTGAAACTAAAATACAACAAAAGTCAACTTTCTCGTGTCGGTATCTTGGGTCTTGGGTTAGACTAAGGGATTAATAAGTATTGCTTTTTTTTCTGTATTAACCGTCGAACTAGTTTATAAATATTAAAACTCGATTTAGCAGAACTTCATCAAAAATTTTCAGACATTGAAAATACCCCCGGATTACAACAAGCAAAAACTGTCCATTTTATGATTAAACCCGAAAAAAACATTTATTAAACGTTTTATATTCAAAACATACAATTGAAACTGACTGACGCAGGGTTTTTGTGATTTTGATCAGTCAGACAGAAAAAAAAAACAGGGGAAATTTTTTTAGTGGGATGAGTGTGATTTTTACACCCATTCAAACAACAATCACATACCACACCAATGACAACTCTTAATGACGCAATTTGATTAATTTGACGAAGGGGTGTAATGTCAAAAATTTTCCAATACTCAATCCGATTTGGATCAAAAACAGTTTTTCTTTTTTTGTGTGTGTATGTGTGTGTGTGTGTGTGTGTGCAGATGAGGAAAACCTTTACCTCTACGGTTCACGAACGGTAAATTTAGTTAATTACAAATCGAATATTGGATAGATTTTTACAGTAATTTGGGCAATTCAATTTGTGTTACATTGTAACTTGCTACTCTACTAGTTTTATCTCTCTATCAAAACCAATTGTTTATAATTTAATTTCGTGTTGTTGGGTCAAACAATTAAGAACTTGTACCGATGAATGGATATTAATTAATAATACATTTAATCAAATAATGTGGTTGAAAGGAGAGTCTAAGGGTTTCGAGGACAAGTTAGGGATATTTATTCATTTAGAACTAATACAGACCTATAATATAATAGCAACAACTATAGAAAGTAGATCATTTGAAAACTAAAGATTGAAAAAAACTGGATTACTACTCACAATCAGTCAACATAATAATTTTAATTGTAAATCGGGATTTTATTAGTGACTTGTGTGGCGACAGTTTTATTGAAAAAAAAATTATAATAATAATACTGGAACAATTATTTACTCATACCCACTACTTATCTACAGTCTAGTGACTTCCACTATCATTATAATCTTTATTTCGACCTTGCAAACTGTATATTTTTCTTTTATTATTTCAGCGACTGGAGCTTTTTGACGAAAAAACGATATGTTTGATTTTGATAAAATTAACATTGAAAATTTATCAAAATTATTGATTTTGTTATGACTGCAAATTAATAGATATAATCTGAACTAAATTTTTTTTTTTGCTATTTTTGGAAATCTCCTTTTTTTTTTATATTCCACCACATATACAAGATTATACGAATTATCTTTGAAATAGTGTACTGTCAAGGTTGTCACTTGGACATCTAACAACCGTTTTGCAGATAAGGTTCTAAAATGTGTCCGTTCTCTGTGAACTCCAACCTTTCATGCTTATTAGAACATATTACTTCTCGTCTAAAACGTGACACGAATATATCGACTAATTTTACCAGTTAAACAAAAGGGCATCCAGTTGTATTCTGCGTGCAATATATACCGAGTGTACAACGTTGTTTCAGGTCAAAATAGATAATGGGGGACTGAGAACCCAAGGGTAGCAGTTTGATGCATACTTTAATTAAAATTGACATTTGTTGACGCTTTGGTTTATGTTCACGGTTCACATGTATTGTCGACTTAATCAACGACGTATCTTTTCGGTTTGACCTGAAATAACGTTGTACACCCGGTATTTGGAGATGCAGAAAAATCCTATAAATAAAACGATAATTATGTAACACATATTGGAAATTTTTTTTATCATTTAGTGATAAGTCACTGCGTAGATTATTTTTTACGTTTCTATTATACTATAGGTATCTGTTCTGATACTGCTGAAAGGTGAAGTTTATATCAATGAAGTGCGTTAATAGGATTTTATAGAAAGAAGGAAGTAACAGAAACAAACAAAATTACTATCAAACTAATAAAATCAACTTAACTAACAAGTAAATGGAATTAAATGGCAAAAATACTTAAAATAGATAGAAAAAAAAGGAGGCTTTCAATAAATGTATTTCGACACTTTTCGACATTAGATCGAAACTACAATAGAGTGTCGATTATCCAGAATAATTAATATTAGATCTTTTCTGGATAATCGAGCATAAGAACGAATATTAGTAATTCTAGTCTAATATTCGACATAACACAAAAAGAAAATATTTCCGCATAACTGACTTCCGGATAAAATTTTTAAACATACGGTATAGTGAGGATCAGTATAAAAGATACTTTTTTTGGTCGATTTTTTTTTTCGCCTAAAAAGTCAGTCATGATCGAACCCATAAATTCTACCGTAAAGTCAAAGAGTAACGAACAACGGACCTGGAAAAAAAAGCTTGACCTAACTTCCTAACTAATATTTTCCACCACTTTCAACCAACTTCAAAACCATAGCATGTGCACCACTACCGTATTCTACATGCAGGAGGCAAGCAAACGAATTTCTTCCCTTATACATACACAAATACACACACTCATACATACAAAGATATGAAAATTCTCTGAGTTACCACTACGACTACGACGACTAGGACCTACTATCACCTTCTAGGAGGCAAAAGATCAATAACTGACAGAATATCAAAAGCCCCCAAAATTCTGTGTTAGAAATTCCTTTAAATTCAAATAAATAGGAAACTTAACGTAAATTTAATTATTGAAATTCATGGAAATGTTTAGTACGGGTGATCTACTTTTACCGTTTCAACACACACAAAGACATCTTTGAATTAAATTCAAATGTTAATTCAATTAAATTATCACCATGACATCAAAAAAGCATCAATATCAATTATTGAAGGTTTATTATATTTATAATCTAATTAGATAAATCGTTACTTTTCATTCTCTGTATTTCGTTATCAATACTACTGTGGGTATACTGAATTATTTATTAATTCATGGTAAATGTCGTCTCGAATATTAATCAATTTCCTATTTTTACTTGAATTTTAACTTATTATTTATTTATTTATTTGTTTTCCAGAAAATGTAACATGCGCCAAAAATGAGTTCCGATGCAACAGTGGTCGATGTATACCAGGACATTGGCAATGTGATAACGATAAAGACTGTAATGATGGAAGTGATGAAGATGAACGCACTTGCCGTAAGTGGAATCCTTTTTCATTTCCTCTTTCGCGTCTTTGTCCCTTCTTCTCTTTAGGTTTTTTTTTCTTCTCCGATATTTTTTAAGTAAAATGGACTACAAAACAGTATCTTGTCTTTTTCAATCATTGTATCCGTTGTTTTTTCTCTTCTCCTCATTTTTTTTTTGTTTTCTTTTTTCTCTTTATATCAAAGAACAAAAAGTTTGTGGCGTGGATGAATTCACATGTCGATCAGCACCAGGAGAATGTGTTCCACTCACCTGGATGTGTGACGATAATCCAGATTGTTCAGACGGCAGTGATGAAAAAGCGTGCAGTAAGTGTTTGTTTTCTTTCTTGTTTGTTACCTTTTTTGTTGTTGTTGTTGTTTGTTGAAAGACGTAAAAATAATGAATTTTATTAGATGAGACATGTAGGTCGGATGAATTTACTTGTAAAAATGGTAAATGTATTCAAAAAAGATGGGTATGTGATTTAGATAATGATTGTGGTGATGGTTCAGATGAGAATGGTTGTCCACCAGTAACATGTTCACCGGATTCGGAATTTCAATGTGCTGAAAATTTTTGTATATCAGCTAAATGGAAATGTGACGGTGAATATGATTGTGTCGATGGAAAAGATGAACAAGTAATTAATTTAATCGATTTTTTCTTCAACAATTAATATTAATGAGTACTTTCCAAATTATTAAAGGATTGTCCAAAATCATTGACCAGTAATTCATTTTGTTTAACACAAGAATATGAATGTGGTGATCATTTAACTTGTATACATAAAGGATGGTTATGTGATGGTACAAAAGATTGTCCAGATGGTTCAGATGAATCACCAGATAATTGTCAAAATATAACATGTCGTGCTGATCAATTCCAATGTAAAGATCGTTCATGTATTGCCGGTCATTTACATTGTTCTGGTCATCCAGAATGTCCAGATGGCAGTGATGAATTAAATTGCGGTAAGTTTCTCTCGTGTTAAATAAATTATTTCGACAAGAAGACAAGCAAGAGGGTTCTTTATGTTTTGTGGTTTTACACATCCACATACACATACGTATATGTATACATATCTCTATATACAGGTTCACCAATACCAAAATGTGATCCGAAAACTCAGTTCGATTGTGGGGGTGGTAATTGTATACCCTTATCCCAAGTGTGCGATAAACGCCAACATTGTCCAGATGGAGAGGATGAACCGGAAGGACGATGCGGCAAGAACGAATGCAATGAAAATAATGGCGGATGTACACAACGTTGTGTTGACACACCAGCATCGTTTTATTGCGAATGTAACCATGGTTACAAACTTATTGATAACAGAACTTGTAAAGGTAATATTTTTTCTAGTTATTTTGATATTTAATAATTTCGCCCCCATGTTTGTGTACCTACATATAGATATAAATGAATGTGAAATACCGGGTAGTTGTTCACAAATATGTATCAACGATAAGGGTGGATTTAAATGTGAATGTGAAAAGGGTTATATGAGAGATCCACGTGATTTAACAAAATGTAAAGCTGTCGAAGGGCATGCATCTTTACTATTCGCTAGAAGACGTGATATACGAAAAATTTCTTTAGATCACCACGAAATGACTAGTATAGTAAACGAGACGAATTCAGCAACAGCATTAGATTTTGTATTCAGAACAGGTATGATCTTTTGGAGTGATGTATCTGATAAGAAAATCTATAAAGCGCCTATAGATGAAGGCAATGAACGTTCAATCGTTATAAGTAATGATATAACAACATCAGATGGTTTAGCTGTTGATTGGATATATAATCATATTTATTGGACAGATACTGGTAAAAATACAATCGAATTAGCTAATTTTGATGGGAAAATGCGTAAAATATTAATAAAAGATGAATTAGAAGAGCCACGTGCTTTAGCACTTAATCCATTAGATGGTTGGATGTTTTGGACTGATTGGGGTAGTGATCCGAAAATTGAACGTGCCGGTATGGATGGTTCACATCGTCAAACAATTGTTAGTTATGATGTTAAATGGCCAAATGGTTTAACACTTGATTTAGTTAAAAAACGTGTCTATTGGGTTGATGCTAAATTAAATGTTATTTCATCGTGTGATTTTAATGGTAGAAATCGTCGTTTAATATTATTCTCACCAGATTCATTAAGACATCCATTTTCAATAACAACTTTTGAAGATTGGGTCTATTGGACCGATTGGGATAAAGCGGCTGTATTTAAGGCAAATAAATTTACTGGAAATGATGTCCAACCGGTTACAGCTACAGAAATGGTGAGTTTACAAAATTGTATTTCGAAAAAAAAACCATCACTAGTAAAACGATCTATATATTTCAGATTCAAAATCCAATGGTCATTCATGTATATCATCCATATCGACAACCGGATGGTGAAAATCATTGTCAAGCTGTTAATGGACATTGTTCACATTTATGTTTACCAGCACCACAAATCAATACTAAATCACCGAAAATATCTTGCGCTTGTCCAGAAAATCTACGTATGATGTCTGATGGTTTAACATGCGTCCAAGATGGTAAGTATTTCATCATCAAATTTCAAAAATAAAACTTACTATATACTGTAATTGTAAAAAAAAAACAAACTGATTTAGTAGTTTATTTTTTGTTGTTTTAAATTTGATTTTAATTATTTTTCCATTATCTATTTTTTTTTATTTTTTTCATTTAACAGAAACAGTTACTACAACTGTAAAATCAGTTACTTATACGGAATTTTCAACATTATCAGATAATGTAACGGAAAGTGAGTACACAAGGGGGTTTGGTTTTGGTGCTATATCTTCGATTCTTTTGTTGTTGTTTTTATTTTAATGTCTCTTTAGTAGCAATCTTGTCTTTTTATTTATAACACGCTTTATTGATTTTCGTTTCCAACTCACTTCTAATAAATTATTTTGGTATTTATATTAAAATATATAAATATCTATTTTTTGTTTTTACAGGGACTACAAATAAATCTCATCCAACAAATATCCTACCGGAAGATTCGAATAATAGCATGTACACAGTTATAATAATAGTAACATCAATTGTTCTAATGGTAACCATAACGGTAAGTTTTTTTTTTGATTTAGGGTGACCAACTGTCCCGATTTTCCCGGGATTGTCCCGGTTTAAGCACTGAAAGTCCAACGGCCCGGGACGTGGGAAGTCCCGGTTTGATAAAACTTATTACTCTTTTAAAAGTTGGTCACCCTATTTTTAATCGCTCAAAAAGTTAGAAAAAAAAACCGAATTAATTTCTTGTTTTGTTTTGTCCATAGGTGATTTATATAATTTATCGAAAATACCTTAAACGTAATATGACATCAATGAATTTCGATAATCCAGTATATCGTAAAACTACCGAAGATCAATTTTCATTAGAAAAAAATCAATTTCAACCAACACGACCGTATTTAAGTACTGTTGGTGAAGAGGTAAGAGCACTAACATTAGATTATAATATTACATCAAGATAATCAGTTATTTACGAAATATATTTGCATGAAATAACTCATTTCATTTCTTCGATTTTTATTAATTAATTCAAACGAAAATAAATCACAAACAATGTCCAAAAAATGAAAGAAAGAAAACTCTCTCAATACAGCTATTTTTAATAATAATCGAAATTATTTTGCATAACAATGGTTCCGTACAAAATGCATGCTCAAATGAACAATTACTACTGATTAGGTTTAATTATACGCAAATACACACATGAACACACACACACAAAAAAAAACGAGACATCTTTAAGACTAATTGTAAGGGAAAAGTATTATAAAATAGCTAAAAAAAAAACATTTTTACTAAAATAGGTGAATTTAAATATTCTTGTCCATCAGTATTAGCTTCTAATTAATTGGATTGCAAAACTAATATTTTTGTAATCAACTTTATTAACAAAAAAAAAATAATGAAAATAAAAAATGAAAATGCTGTGCCAACATAAGTAGCTTATTTTAAGCTATTAAATTAATTATTATAAATAATAATAATAATAATAATATACTAACTATACTTAAATATTAACTACTACTACACCTTCTATTTGTAGTTGGAAATTTATGTATGTGTGCTTCAAAAATTGTTGTATTGTTGTATATACAATTATATTATAAACAAAAATTTAAACAAAATTTATTAATTGTACAGTTACGTGCACATAAAAGAGGACGCTTTTTTGGACCTGTGTAAATCGGGCTGCCAAGGGGTGGTCTCCACAAGACAACTCAAACTTCACAGACCAGAATCTGGCCAATCTAGTAGGAAGGATATTCTATCTCTCCACCTTCCTACTCTAAAGAGATAAAAAGCCTGACTCAGACAAACGAAAATACTGGTATTCCTTGCCCAAGAGACGTTCTCTTTTATGTGTCCGTAACTGTAACACAATAATTAAAAGTTTAGTTTATAAAATCTTTTTACACAAACACCCCCACTAATTAAAGTATTAATTAATTATATCTAAATTTAATCATTAGTTAAAAATCATTCAGATATCGTTAGTATTTTTTTTATTTATTTTGTTTCACGCGTCATGATTTCTCGATATTTTTGGTGAGTATTTCCATTTATTTTTCGTAGATTTTTGTTTATTCTTACCATCTTAACATTACACTTTTTATCAAATTAATTACACGAAAAGTACCTTTTGGGGAGAGCCACATAAAATCCGTGAATAACGG
>JAZBHA010000157.1:0-16637 GCA_037464855.1 Iselma pallidipennis | reverse complement strand
ATTTCTTTAAGGCTTAAGCTTCATGGAGCCTTAAAAAGCTTTACGAATCATGTGTAATTAATTTGGAATTCAAAACTGGATCGGAAATTCTTGTTGCTTTATAGTATTATTGTTTTTTTTTTATCAATAAATATTGGCAAATATTTCTCAATTATATATAAATGTTTAGTTGTTGATTGTATTTTTATTCGATAATTATTAATTATTGTTTTTGTTGTTTTCCAGGCACAACAACCATTAACTGGTGCCAATCAAAATGACAATGTTTAACAGTGATTATTGTTTGATTATTTACTCAAAGGTGCTCAATTATTACGGTGAAATTAAGACAATTGTTTGTTTTTTTTTTTAAGAAAAAAAAGCCATCCTTTTTGTTACTACTATATTAGATGTGCAATTTGTTGTACCATCTCTTTAAAATAAAAGAAAAATAAATAAATAAATAAATAATTGGCAGACACTGTTAGAAAAAAATCCAGATATTTATTTGAATTTTTCTATTTTAAATAATGATTCTATAGTAAAATTAAACAAATTAGGAATCGAATAAATGATTGTTTTAAGATCAAAATTCTAACGGTATTTTAATTGCCAATTAATTTTAATAATAATAATAATAAAGATGGTATAATTAAACTTGTCCAAAGAATGTATTAGGAAATAATCTTAATCTAATTATGTAATTTTCAATAGTCATGTGTTTTTTCCCTTCCCCAAAATGTGTTAGGCTATTGGAAATTTGTACCTCGATATTTTATTTAAATATATATTAATATATAATATAATATATATGTATACATTATATTTCAAATAAAAAAATGTATACATATATATTATTAACTGCTCATGTTATATTTGTATATATAATTATATAAACATAATATCAAATTTTTTAGAAATATTTGTAATAATTAAATTATTTATTAAAATTGTGTCTTTTTCTGGAGACAACCGAATAATATATTATATTAATTAATTAATATAATATTACATCACAATTTGTGTCAAGCTTAACAATTTATATTTTTCCTGTGAATGAATCAAAATGTGTATAGAAGAAGAACAAAAAAACAAAAAAGAAAGGGATAATTATTGTATATATTTCAGTGATGATATTAATTGTATTTTAAAAATGAAAGAGAAAAAAAAAACAAGAATAGTAGCACTAAAGTTCTGTGATTTAATTATTTTGTAATATTTTTTTCCCAGTGTTTTTTTTTTAGCTGATTATGTTTGTTAGACTATTATTTATCACGATATTTTTTTGGTTTTTAATTGTGTATAATTGAAATTTCAATATATGTATAAATATATCACTCTTATCTGTTTTTTTTTATTATTATTGTATACTGAAGTAGTGCCCTAATGCTTTATGTGAAATGATTCATTTTCCAAACATGCAAAGGGGAGTTCTCACGCTTCATGTTGAGTGAATCATTTCCAGAAATGATCATGTTATGAAATGTGTGAAACTTTGCTTCAATTGTATTGAACGTCAGTTGTGAATTGAATGGAAAGTGAAACGGACCTCTACTTTGGTCCCTTCTGATACTCATTTTCATTTTCATTCACCTTAACTCAACCAGAATGAATCATTAAACATGAAGCAGCAAATGCAATCTTTAGATTACCATACTACCACTGGATGTCCAAATCAAAATGACTCACTTTTCTCTAGAGGGAATAAAAGAAATTTGAATCATACAGCATCTAAGCAATGATCAGAGTCAGGGGCGGATCTATAATGAAACTTAAGCTTCAGGACCCCCGGCACCTAGTTATAATAAAGCAGAATTTAGAAATGATAAGCAAAAGTACGGCGAACAGCATTCTTGACAAAAGTGAACCAAGTATGCTGACGTATCAGTGATATTGGTAGAATGATGCTTGTCTTTCTTTTGGGGTACGTCAGTGAGGGGCCCCTTACATAACATAAGCTTCAAAGCCCCTCAAAGGAGATAAGTTTCACGGCTCCCAAAATGCCTAGATCTGTCACTTGTCCGAGTTGTACAAATGTAAGACATATGATGGAATTTAGATCAAAATCATCGTCATCATCATCATCTTCGGGGTTGAACGGCCACAAGCACTTTCGTATTCAGTCTGGCGTCCTCGTCGACTTGTTTTGCTCCGCTTAGAGAACTTGAAACAGGACATGTACTATTAGCTGAGGTTTTCAAGTGTAAATGGATGGGAGGAAGAAGGACTTGCTGGCAGAATAGTGTTTAACTGTCCAAACAGTCCTGATAGATGATGATTTTAGTTTGAATCCCACCGATTAATACTTCTATAAACAACAAAAATACCGAGACCAGGCGAGGGTCACTTGTGTTCGAACACCCGGTATATAAATAAAAAATAAACGACTTTCACAGAAAAAAGGTACAGTTACGGGCACATAAAAGAGAACATCTCTTGGGTAAGAGATACTAGTATTTGTGTTCGTCTGAGTCAGGCTTTTTGCTTTTTCCCTCTTTAGAGTAGGAAGGTGGAGAGATAGAATATCGCTCCTACTAGATTGGCCACATTCTGGTCTGTGCTCTTGTGGAGACTACCCTCGGCAGCCCGATTTACACAAGCCCAAAGAAAGCGTTCTCTTTTATATGCACGTAACTGAACTTGAAAAAAAAAGTGAAATTCTGGCAGGACCGTAGTTCAAACAGTCTTGTAGGAGTGGCGCCTGGAAGTTCCGGAGTAGCTCAACCTTACCACTTGACAACCAAAAAAAAAAAAAACACCAGTGGTTGAACTGCTAAACGAGTAAAGGGAAAAGTGAAACAACAGGCACAAATAGGCAAAAAAAAAAATGGCAGCTCAGAAGTGTATCAGGGGTAGGTTGGTGACTCTAGCTGTGTCCCTGATCAGAGCCAACGAACCACAAGGGTCTTAACTAGGGGTACCAGAAATAAATAAATAAATAAACAATAAATAAGTATTGGTAACAAACAGATCAACAAATTCAGTTAAGATAAACCACCGACTGTACGCTAAAAAATAACACAATTTTAAATAAACAGATTTCCCCACTTTTCGAACAAAAAATTCACTAACTAGGAGTATTTGATAACATCTTGGACGAATATTTCTTCTTATTGTAAATAAACAAAGAGGGAATTTTGTAAATTTACCCTTTACTAAGTACCCTCGACGACAACCCTTACAGTAGATGTTCACTTTACAGAATACACTGGAAAATTATTTAAACTGTTTCAATATGAATTTCATATAAATACATACTTGATTTTGTTTATTTCTTACATAAAGTCACTATCAAACGATAAGAAACATCACGGTCGTGTTATATAACTTAAAACAGAAATTCGCGTAAGAATTCCAGTTGGTTTTAGTTTTCCAAAGTGTAAGGTGTTATCAGTAACGTGCACTACTAGTCTGTTGACTTCAATAAAGTGGTTTCATCAAAAAGGGTGAGTTCTAAAGTAATCCACTACTTGACGGCTTCTATTTATTATTATTGCTATTATATTTATTTACAATCAATCGAGACCACTATAGAATAACGTAATTCACGGTGCCACCAAATAGCAAGTCTCTTCTCACTTATTAGTAGTAAGTGGTGAACTAAGGGAGATAATGTGGATGTATTATAATAATACACAATGTATTAAAAACTGATTTATTAAATTTTGCCTAAAAATAATAACAATATATAACATAAATTTGTAACATATCTCATTTGCCAATTAAAAATTTACCCAATGTAATTAAATTCTTGTCGTCTAAAAAAAAAAAATAAAGAAACAAAAACAGAGAGCAATAAATTATTCAACAAAATAAAACAGAACTGACTGACTGACGGTATGATTTCTCTAACGCGATTTGAGCTGGCGGGAAACACTCGCGCAATCCGTTGATGAACAAATCGTGACTTAAATATGATCCTTAATATCAAAATTAATAACAACATAATACATTACAGTGCAAATTTGTTTTTAACCAATGCTATCAGAAGAATAGATAAGACTAGTATCATATGTGTTTAATGAGCAAGATGAGTAACCTGTGTGCATGGACTCAATAGTCAGTAACACAGGCCAAAAAGTAACTTTCAATTACATAGCTAACATACAGATGGGTAGTTCAGAAAATTTCGGTACAAAACCGTCTGGTACCAAAGGACCAATGACTTGACTAGTAATTTTGTTTTCAATATGAGTATTTCGGACCTTCATCTATGACCCTAATTCCCAAATTATCCGTTGCATAGCCAGAAAACCACAGTAGCCCTCTTGAAAATCAAGGGATTCGTGTCTTCTCGATTTCGATGCAGACTACACGAACGGTTTCCGTCAGCGTAATTCGCGTTAAAGAAATCAATTGCAACTTAATACACCATTGTACACTGGAACACTTTCTAAAGTGTCCTAGTGTACAATGGTCAGTGTGGAAATAGATCATGCATTGCATGATTAATAGTCCATAGTCGTGCTTGTTCTTCAAAAGCTGCACGATCTCTTAAATATAATTTACCAATTTCAGGCTCCATGCAAACCTAAAATTATATTATTATATTATTATTAATAAAATTAAATTATTTAAAAAACTTACATCACAAAATGGATCAGTCAATAAAGATTGTATGGAAATTAATAATTTACTAATAGTTAATGCTAATGACCAGTTATGATAAATCGAATCAATACCAATATCACCATGACGTGAAACATTTGGATGGAATATTTTTGTTATAAAACGTACAATTGGTGGATTTAATGGATAACTATCTGGTACTTGTATATATAAAAAAAATAAACCACCTTCATATGGACTACCAGCTGGGCCTTCAATTGTTGCTTGCCAATGGCAACAATTTGTATCTAATGGTGTTGCTTCAATACCATCTAACGGATCATTTCGCATTACTTTTATTTCACTTCTTAAACGATGTCGACGCCATGAATTCTCTTCCCAATGTGTTGGTAATTGATGGGCTGCCATTTGTTTAACACATTTTAAACAAGACGAACTCAACATCATCGATGTATATAATTCGTACCAATCTTGATCATGATCATGTATTTGTAATAATGGCCAACGTAATCTAACAAAATCACGCCAACGATCATGTTTTACAATCATAAATAATATACCACGCCAACGTTTACATACTTGACCAATACTCCATAATGATATTTCATCCAGATATTTAAAGACATGGATAAGAACTAAAAATTAATGTTTAAAACATTAAAAAACCTCAACAAGTATAGACTATAAATGGTGTTTTTTTTTTACCTTCTGGTGGAAATAATTCCATGTTTAGATTTTGAATATGATGTGTTACACATGATAGTCTTTGTAATTCTTTTGCTAAATTTTCTACAGTAACAGCTGCCATTTTTAAATCTTCATATACTGGCATATTTTCTTGACTTGAATTTTCAACAGGTTCATCATTACCCGAATCACTATCACTAGATCGCTAAAAAAAAGAACTGATAAAATAATATAAGTTATTATAATTTATCAACAAAATTGAAAAACATATTCGTAACCTGTTAATAATTTCCAACATGATGTATTAATTTTGTGTCTTATCACATCAAAAATGTATGTTTCGAATTTAAATTGTTTAAGAGAGGATTTTCTTTTTTTTTTTGACTGAAAAATCGATTTTTTTGGCATTTATTCTATTAGAAAGTATACAAGTGATAGATTTGTAACTATTATATGTTGTTTACTATACTTTGAAGGTTTCTAAAATTTTTTACAAGAAGGTCGTCGCGCAATATACGTCCAGGAACGGTTGACACGATAACGCCCTTCAGAACGAACATAAAGAAAATTTAAGCAAATAGTCCATATGTTCAATTCACCGCCACCCCCGCCTCGGCGTCAAGTTTCAGTCGGACAAATGGGGCGCAGAATCGGGGGATTGACTGTATATACTCGTATTATCAAGAAATCGTAAGTATAGTCTGTTCACCCAGTCGTGAGCTAAATGGTCATAAAGTTTCGAACTAGTAGGAACACTCATTATTGTACCTATCTTTTTCTAACACACATGATTACTTTAAATGAAGCACATCGATTCAAGTTAAGCTGTACGTTTAGTATAAACGAAAGTGTGTAGCAGATGTTTAATAAGAGACCATCTAGAATCGTATGTCGACGATAGTCAAATATAGTCAACTGAATCAGTGGTTCGACCACATCCCTACCAACAGCATCAATGTTTTGATTCATACAGAAGTTTTATGACCATTTGGCTTATGATTCGGTGGACAGACTCTAGTTACACTTAATCAGCTATTCCTATTCCTTCTTCTTTCTTAAATATTCGACTTTTTCCAAATTTTCCTTTCAAGCCTTGGTTTTTAGCAATTTTTATTTGAAAATCAGAAATGTTCTTGAATAATAAAAAATTCTATAAAAACTCAAAAATCGATATTTTTGGTCTAAAAAAGTAAATCCCCTTAACCCTTGAGGCCGAACACTATCTAAAAATACAATAACTAAACATTGCATAGTAAGTTGAGTATTCCAGCATAGTGCCTCAAAACTATGATATTTCGCAACACATAATACATCATGGTAAACACGCTAACCCACTGGTCATATTGGAAAATAATTTTTGATTTTTGATACGTGGTTAGTATAGATAACCACCACGGGTCCTCAAAGGGTTAAAAATATAAACTTACTTCAAATGTTAAAGGTCTGTCCCAGACTGAAATAGCATTGGGAAATAAAAATGCATGACATGTAGCACAAAAAGGATCTTCAAAACACGGACCATAATAACCATTACAAGCATGACATGATACCTAAAACAGCTTATTAGTTAATTTTTTCTTGTAGCTTAAATTTTTCTATTAAATTACATTTGGAATTGTGAATTGAATATTCAACAAATTGTTCTCTTTATCTTTTTCTTGTGGATAATTATCATTTCCCGACGATATATCACAAACAGTTATCGTATCTTCAGGTAACATTATAAGGGAATTAGTGTGGAGAAAAAAATCTGTTTATAACGGAAATTACAATAATAACATAACCTCAAAATCAAATCAAAAAAATTGTCTAATTATAATTAATTTTTGGTACCTAATTATAATTACAGGACACGTACAAGATGAGTATTTTTGAATCTTGTGCTATTTTTGCCTTAAAATTTAGAAATATATACAATTTTCGGCGATTAAGCACCCTTCAACTTCCCCATAACCACTACTGTAACCAGACTGTAACCATGGTATCATGGCACAAAAGCGCAACCTAAGCTGACAGACTATAAAGTGCCCTCTATTGGTGACTAACCCTATTAATGACCTTTTACTAATTGTAGCTTAAAAAATCGACGTTGTCATATTGTAATTTTAAACCTTATTTTTAAAGACTGTCATAGCAATGATTGCCACGCGCGGGCGATTTGAGAACAAAAAAATTAAATACGTAAGCTCACTAGTAATAACTTAATAATTAATTAAAAGCATAATGAGGCTGGCAAGGACGTTTTTCTTTGGTAGACATGTGTACCCGCAAGGTTATTAATATCTTTAGACGTACACTTAATACAAGAAGGTTGCAGATCACTAATCTATACCTATATATAAATGTTGTTTTTATTGATTACATTAAAACTATAAATGTATTTTCGATGGAAAATCCCTTCACGTTTCAGAAACGACACATGTGACATTTTAGAATTTTTGAGAAGAACGATAAAAACTGTTCCCAATTCCAATAATTTTTATCATCAAAACAAGTAAAAAAAATATGCTTTAAATTTAAGGTTTCTACATTGTTTTGGCAAAATTTTGTAACTAAATTTCGGTTAGAGACCAGCCAAAAAAATTTTTGAAAAAGGTGCTCGAAATCGACACAAATATCACGTGTCGTTTCTGAACTAACTGATTCATTTATAATGTACAGGTAATTCTGATTTTTGAAAGATCAAAAGTCGAAAAAACGAGAAAAGAGCATCGTCAATTTAAGTGATTTAAGGAAAAAAACAAGAACAGTAACACAATGGAATTCTTATTGTTTTTCATACATGTATTGTTGTTTTTATTAGAAAAAACAAACATAAAGTGGAAAAACCTATATGCATAATGGAATAATAGAAACTTGTGGTTATGCTAGAATTACAAAGCGTAAAACTGTCAGGAATATATTGTGAAAGACAAGATTTATTACATTTTATATGCAGAAAAATGGCATAAAATGGGACAAATTTCGATTACTTTCATGTAATATCGATAGAACATTAACTGCTTTACCTTATTATTACATAGCCCTATGTTAGTGGCGTGTTATGGATCTTGGAGACACTAGACAAAATAAGCTTTAGCAGCCTCGTCAACATCATATTGCTCTCATAAAAGAAGATACTATCGCCCTTTTTGTGGATGAGGGTTTAAATTTGACGTCTTAGATAGTTTTTGGCCTTCCCTGGGGCCCCTTCTTTGGGGATCTTCTTAAGCTTGGAGCTTTAGGCAAATACCCATCATCATATAACGGATGACCAAAAAATCTACGTTTTCGGTTTCTCGGGGCGGGAGCCTAACATAAATTAATTGTGAGGCCTTGTTGATCAACTGGTTGTATTTTTGTATTAGCAGGTAGAAATATTTCTCATTTCATTTCGTCGAGTAGGCCCCATCAGGTAGGGGTCCCAAAATTTAAGTTCACTAACCGCGTTATTAATGAAAGGTTGGCATCTTTAATTAAACAACGAATATTTTTAGAGGTTTCATTAATATTTTATTTAAAAAAAATGTCACATCATTTAACATTTAATTATTTTAGAACAACAGATATTGTAGTTTTATCCTTGAAATTGGCAATTCCGTGTTCTACAGACGATCAAATTTTAAAAAAAGAAAAAACATCTTACGTATAATGAAGAAAAAAAAAATTTTTTTAAATAACATTTCCTGGCCAGACTACGTGATCTTGGCCGTAACATAGCAAATTATTTTTCAAGGTGGTATTATGAAATAAATTGCCTGTAAATAAATTTACACAATTATCAAAAAATTGTAAGATTATCAAATAAAAATCAACTTACATCTTTTAAATTAATAATACTATTTAAACTTAAATACTAGAAATTGTTGTATAATTATTAAAAGAATGCATTTTCTTTCATTCACTAAACGAAAGGATGATCTGTAAGAAGTTCTGTAATTTTCAAAAAAGATTGTCAATTAACTATATATTAATTGATCCTTTTTTCTTCAATAAAGCTTACCTGTGTATTAGTAATTCATGAATTAGAAATAATAATTTGCACTAATTTGCCGTAAATTGTCATTGTTGTTTGTTTATCAAAATTATCACTAGATCTGTACTGTTTGATAGTTGTTTTAGTTATGTTTTTATAATATAATTTTATATTCTTTATAAAATTCTCGACAGTTGCAAGGTTGTCAACTAATATATACGTTTATGATAATGCACTACAGACAATTATTTCATCATTTATCAAATTAATAAATGTTTAACATTGAAATATAGGAATAATAACAGACTGTCGAAGATACCTAACGATATTAAAATAGAAGTGAACCAAGTGAAACTAACGATTATAACTTATAACTGAAAGTCAAAGTCGATCATTCAACTTTTTCCTTTCTGTATTATTTTTAAATTCAATATAAAAAAATACCTACTATTAATAAATTAACCGTGGATTTCCCAATCTACCAACCTCAGAAACTGTTAATATGAACATTGTATCCTGTAATTTATTTATTTATTTATTTATTTATTTATTTATTTATTTATTTAATTTGTTTCAAAGGCATTGATTTCTAACATTTTTATTATCAAAATTCTGAAAATACCGTGAATGGTAGGTTTTACTATTTCAACTATGTTTTACCTTGTAATATCAGAGTCAAGTTCTATAAAATTCATCTGATATTGTGAAATCTTTTACACATGTTTCCAATTACTAATTATTAATTGTAACTAATAAGACTAATATATATTTTTTTTATATAAAAAACGGTCGAATATGTCCTATTTTAGCAAGGTCAATTTCTATTATAACTCTGTTATCATATCATCTATTAATCAATTGAATAAAATTTCCTTTACTTAAGACATGAATTCAACTTTTGGATCAAATTAAGTGGAAATTCTTTAAAAATATAATGTCCTCGACCCTTTTATTTATTAATTTTTCCCAATTAAGTAATAGATATTTTAGTCATCCTCGAAAAATATCATAATAAAACGTATATTTTCTAAATTTTAAACATGAGATGAAAAACAAAGTGTTTAAGGTAGATATAGATTTTTTGGAATTACTGTCAGTGAAAGTGAAATGTTTACTATTTTCATTGAAATAATCAATCAAATGTATCTAATTTTTAAATATACATTTCTATTCAATATTTTATTAAAAAGAAAATTCGAAAACAATCTAGTGAGAGGTTTTCGACATTTTTTGCCTTAAAGTGAATGTACTTTAACAACAAGTATATCGATCGATGTTTAATCTTATAGGTTTTTCCTTTTAGATATTATTGTAAACATTAAACAATGAGACGAATATAGCCGGAAAATTTTTGAAGTAGAAAATTACTTTTAACTGCAAAAATTAAATAGATAAACAAATACTTGACCAGGGCCGGCTCGAGTCACCTAGATCTATTAACTCAGAGCCGGTTCTACCCTTCAACCTTCCCTTGCTTTGTTTTATTACTATTTTCAGAAAAACAAAAATTTTTATAGAACTCTAGGACATCCTTGTCGACTAAATGATTATTCTAATTCTAAACGAGTAAACACACAAGACATGACGACATACATAGTACGCAAATTTTGTCCCATAAATTTTTATACAGGGTCGACTGCTCATATAGCAAAACTATTCAACTTTAAAACATAAAAACATTTTTCTTGATTCCGGGATGCAAAGTCTTTTCAAGTCCGACACAGGACATTTCTTCCCCACACACGTCTCTTGATTGAAGAATTTCCACAGTACGCGGTAACGTTGACGCTAAATCTCATTGGAAAAAGAGTATGGATTGTGCAAATAGCTAATTTAGTGTAATGTGCGTTTGTCGTAATAGTCATTTATGTACCAAGGGTCGTAAGTTTTACGGTCGAGAGTATCGTTTGTGACACGAGGCGTAGCCGAGAGGGTAAAAAAAAACATTCGAGACCCGTAAAACACACTAACTGCTCGAGATGCATACAAACATTTTTCTACCAACGGAAAAAATAATGAAAATAATTGGAAATTTTAAAATTGTTTGTCATTTAGTATTTCAATATACCTGTCACATCAGCTGTGCGTGCTCCCTTACCATGGCATTCAGTATTTTGAAAACATTCGGACAGTATTACAGCCCTAGGGATGTAATGAATATTTCAGCCCTGCCTAGGGCGGTAAATTTTACTTACTGCCATAGGAACAGCTCAGCAATCGCCTATAGTCTCTTCACCCAAATATGAGCTAAGTGGTTATAAAATTTCCAACTAGTACGAACACTCATTATTGTACGTATTTTTTTCTAATGCACATACAAAGCTAGGTTATTTTCAACGAAGTATAGCGATTCAAGTTAAGCTATACGTCCTGTACAAATAGGGTGACCAACTGTCCCGATTTTCCCGGGACTTTCCCGTTTTGAGCACCGAAAGTCTCGCGTCCCGGAGAGCAGATGCCCGGGACGCGAAAAGTCCCGGTTTCGGCAATCAGACAATATTTATATATAGTGGCGTGCCGATACACTAACAATACAATTATCGACAAGAAAAGCAAGCTTTACTAAAGATTCATGGAACATCTCTTGCCAGAAATCCGCGCCCCCTCCCCTTTATAACTACGCCACTGCTGTCCCGGGTTGACTCTTGGAAAAGTTGGTCACCCTATGTACAAATGAGGGTGCAGAGCAGATATTTACAAAAAGAGATTGCGTAGAAGCGTATGTCTTAGGCTGCGTTTATAGTAAACGCTACAAAGATAGCGTCGATACAAGCAACAAGCGTAGATAGCGACGAGCTAAGAAAAGTGTGTTCATAGTAAAAGCGACAAGCGTAGATAGCGTTGAGCTAAAAACCCAGACGAATAGATCAATATTTTTATAATTAATATTTTCCATTGATTAATTAAACAATTTTCTCGGTGTCATTAAATGGAAAGTATCAAAGTTGCATAGATTTCGTTAGATTTGCATTAAATCAAACCACAATAAAAAAATATTTGGCTTTATGACCATTTTAATTCATAAAAAGTAAATTTATTAGTCCAGTGTTAATTTAATCCTTATAATTTCATTAATTTATCGCTGTAAATAGTCAATTTTCGTAAAAATAGTATGATTTTTACATAGCGACGAGCGAAGAAAACAAAATTTTTTGATTCCTACATTTGTCGCTTTCTATGTATCGTAGCTCGACGCTTGTAGCGTTCCTCCACTATGAACACCTACATTGAAATACATGTATTTGTTTTCGTCGCTTGTCTCGACGCTATCTTTGTAGCGTTTACTATAAACGCACCCTTAGATATTCTAAGATAGTCAACTGAACCAACGGTGGTGGTAACCACTGACCACCCGCCTTCCAAAGATATCAACGTTTTGGTTCGTACACATGTTTTATAACTATTTAGCTCATATTTGAATGAACAGACTCTAGTTACGAAGCCGATGGTAGAAAATTGTAATTATAAATGATACCACACATAGGGGCGGATTTAAGCACGGTCTTTATGGGCTGCACCCCAGGGTCCTTTTCGCGGTCAAAATAATAAAGATTAAAACAATTTAAATTGAAAATTTAAGGGAAAATAAGAAGTTGGGTTTATTTTGGGTCAGTGATTAGTGATTGATTTTCTAAATTTATTTTATTTTCAAAAATATACAAGCGAAATATAAAAACTGGATTTTTTGGATTTATTCTGGTAGAACACCACTTGAAAAGAAATCTTTAATATAAAGGCCAGCTTTAACGGGTAACAACCTGTAAAAAAAAATCATTAACTTTTTACTCTGAAAATTACAACAAATTTATTAATTAAATACCTGCCGACATTATTGAGTGTTGTTAAATAACTAGGAATAGATGTTTCAGCAATACCGGTATTTGTACGTTGTGCATACATTATACTTTTAGCAACAAATTTTGGATCTAATGGTGCCATTGCTTTATCAAATTTAATTTTAACATTTTTACACAAACCAGTATCAGTAATATATGGATAAATAATAGTACGTTTTATATTAGAATTTTCAAGACGTAATTCTTCTGATAATGCTTCCATATAACCACGTACAGCAAATTTCGTACCACAATATGGTACTAAATTTTCTAATCCAATAATACCAGCACAAGATGATAATGCAACAATATGACCTTCATTACGACGTTTCATACTTGGTAAAATAGCTTGTAATAACTAAAAAAAAAACAAACTGATGACAACTGATAATTCAAGTAATGTTGGAAAATTTTACCCAAAAATGGGCAAAAACATTTATTTTGAAAACATTCTCTATATCACTAACTGTTTGATCTAAAAATGTACGTGTTGGCATTATTCCAGCATTATTTATTAAAATCGAAATTTCTCCAACTTCATTTTGTATACGATTCACCGTTATTATTACTTGTTCTCGATTGGAAACATCACAACTAAAATTTCAAAAAAAAAAAAAATACCGTAACTTGTTTTTTTTCGAAAAAAAACCCTGATCTTACTGATATGAATATGCCTTTGCAAATCCTTTTTCTTTGATTTCTTTCATTGTGTCTCTATTATTGCTCTCATTAATGTCTATACCAACCACCGTAGCACCCTCTGAAGCATATAAAAGTGCTAACTCTTTACCGATACCATGGCCAGTTCCTGTAATCTAAATACACCATTTGACTGACTTATAAGACTAATGAAGCTTAAGCTGCGGGGGCCGCTCAAGGAACATTTGTTTCGGGCCCCTAAATGCCTCGATACGCCACTGATTTCAAACTTACCAAAACTATTTTACCAGTAACTGGTTCTGGTTGTAATGGACAGATTTTTCTATAAATACTCTCACCAATCGAATAGAATATTTTCAAAAACAACAATAATACATCGCAGATAATTTGAAAGACTTCAAAAATCTGTGTGGCAAGACTCTTTTCCATCTTTTTTATTCTAAAAATAAAAATATTATAAATAATTACCGTAGGAGTCAGGGCCGGGCCGACAAATTGTGGCGCCTGAGGCAAGTATCAAAAACGGCGCCTTTTAAAACTTTGTATCTTTAACATGTCTCAAAAACGACGCATTTTAAAATTTTGTATCTATAACATGTCTCATTTTGGCGCTTATTTCAGTTCAGCGCCTGAGGCGGTCGCCTCAACTATGGGCCCGGCCCTGTGTATGGAGTTTTTTGGTCATCTATATTTGATTAGATATATCTATAATTCTTCTAATTGTTTATTAGTAAATTTAAAAATAATAAAAATTTGACTTACATGACTTATATGTTCGATATTATATTTGTTATTATTAAACTAATTATTAACAACAATAATATCTTTGAATGTTTATATAGGTATTCTAACTGAATTTAGGTGTGGTAACTGACTAAAACTTGCCAAACACCACAATAAAGTTCCAGCATAATTATTAAATCATATACATAATTTAATAATAAATATTTCCAAAATGAATGAATTTGGTTTCCTCCTACAAACAACACATCTGCTTGTTTCACCAAAAAATACACAACACAAACTTAAATAATAATCATATGGATAACACCAGCTGATATTTCTATATTTAGTTTCAAATAAGATAATTAGATATTTTTAATTATTTGTTAAAACGATCGTATGTAAAAGATTTGATGGTGTCGTTAAAATTTCATTATCTTACACGATTAGATATTTGTTCGAATAGATCTTGAGAAAGTGAAAATTCTTTTACAATAGGTACACAAACACAGACAGACATCTACACGGTAACACAATTTATTATCCAGATAAAAGATAGCAAACGTTAATGGTAATATGAATACGTTATAAATTAATAATAAAATATAAGAAATTTCTGTTGAGAGCTAGTACGTAAAAACGAGCATTTTCCCGCTATTGTATTCCAATTAATCGTACATAAAAAAGAATAACGAATAATTATAAATAAAGTAATTTTTAGGTGTTTTTTTACCGTACTTGAATAATTCACGTCACAAGAAAAATTACAACTTGTATTGTCAAAAACAAAACAAGTTTTTGTGTCCTATAATCTTGTAACAGTCCTTGATAACAAGATGTTATACGAAGGATTTTTATTGAAAAAAAAATCCGATCTTAGAACTACGTACCTACGTCTTTTAAATTGTAAAATTTATAAAAAAGGACATCAATAATTCATCATTGTTTTCGTATATTTTATGGCAAAAAAATTTCCACAAATTTAACATTTTGTACTTGAATGATGAATTACAATCGTTTAGTTTCATATTAGGAAAAATCATAGTTGTACCATATAAACTATGATTAATTAATTTTTGGTTTTGAATTTTAATTAACATATTTGAGAAATGGAAAATTTTGATTTTATTAAATCGATAATCCGGAACGTCAGTTATCCGGAATCATTTGAAAAGCTGACTTTTCTTTTTATTTAGGTATTTATTAGTAGTAGTGTTTAAGTAAATTACCTTCCAGATTAACCGGAAAATTCGACTATCCGGAAAAAGTCTAACATTAATTATTCCGGAAAATCAATTCTTTTTTATTTTGATTATTTATTTTAGTAAAAACACTCTTTCTTCCGATCTGAAGTTCACTATTTTTGAATGTGAGCCCTTTTCACACCTTGGCCCCGGAGGAATTTATAAGAAAAGAAGGTATCCCTTTAGATGATGATCAAAAAAAAATACCTTAAAAGATTATCAGCGGCCCCTCAAATGCTATTTGGACCCAAAAACTCGTTGGCCCCGAGGGAAATCTCTCCATATCCCCCCTGTCCAGTCCGGCACTGGGCCTTTTGTATAGGTATTATGGCACACGAATAAATAAGAAGAAATTGGCTTCATTAGATCCGGCGCATATTTAAACAGAGTTCAGCACAGCACAGTTCAGCGTAGTTCAGACAGCAGCGCATATTGGGACGCAGTACAGTAGAAACTCGATAATCCGAACTAATTGGGACCCAAGCCTGTTCGGACTATCGATTTGTTCGGATTCCTATAAGTAATGCTTGCAAAGTATAGGGTAGTGGGGGACTGTAATAATAATATTACCTACTATTCAAAATCACCGCTGTTCGGATTACTGGAAATTCGGATTACCGTGTGTTCGGATTATGGGGTTTCTACTGTATTTGCTAATTGAGATAATGGAACCAAAAATCATAAAAAAAGAGATAAAATCACTGCATCTTTAGCTAGAGAAAGAGCAGGCAAACACTGGTCAGGTAGAAACTGTGTCTTTAAAACAGTGCCATGCAGTAGTGCCAGTACTGAACTACCCTGTTCCATGTTTCTCAATCTGCGCCGGGCCTTATTGTCGTTATATTTTCTTCTATTAGATTTCCATTTTCACTAATTGTGCCGAAATGTTCCAATAGAGAAAAATGAAAATAGTGTTTTTAGCGGCCCCCACCAAAGGGAACCGCTATTAGATTGGTTATGTATGTCACGCTCAGGTCTCAGAAA
>JAZBHA010000156.1:102053-115956 GCA_037464855.1 Iselma pallidipennis | reverse complement strand
TGCAGTCTGACTACTATTGTGACGTCACAGTTGATTCCGCACGCTGGACTCCGGCTTGTTCTATCGTATGACTTCGGTTTGAAGGTGGTGCCATTTTTGACAGTTTGAACTGAGAATGCTGATTTTAGACGATTGTCATCTAAAGACATGTAAAATTAACCCTGGAGAGTTTCACAGTAAAAGAACGTATACAAAGTATGCAAAATTATTATGAAAATTAGAATTCAATTAAGAGTACACGGAGAAAAATTCTTTTCAGTAATGAGGCGCATTGCAAGCTTGATGGATAAGTCGACAGGCACAATTGCCGTATATGGGGTGTCGAAAATTCACATATTATTCAAGGAAAGCCACTGCGTCCACAAAGTGTAACAGTGTGTTGCGCATTGTGGTTAAAAGACGTGACTGGCCCACAGAATAAGAAACAACCAGAAGCCCCACTCGCACCGAATCCTATGAGTCATATTCGGTGACCTTGAAATTCAAATTCAGGATAGAAAGCAGGGATGTATTTAACAAATTTGGCAGGCTCGAATGTTCGGTTATACGATCATAATGTGGATTGCCACCTATTTGTAGTAAAAATACTAAATAAATATGGTTTTGGAATAATTTAAATCATTATAAGGAATAAAATTCAATTAATCTTTTCAAATAAACAAACCTTTATTCACAACAAATTTTATTTAGTCAGCCTCTGGGCAGTTTGACGTCATTCTATTCTCAAATATGGATGCGTGCGTCATTCTATTCTGAAATCTCGATGCGTGCTAGGGTATGCGCAGATCAGCCCGCCACATAGGAGTGGGCATTCTGGTTGTTTCTTGTTCTGTGGACTGGCCCGTCCTTTGGTGAAAATGACGCTGGACACACTGTCACGACCACTGTCGCCTTACTTGTAGAGTGAATTGGCTGGGATAGACCTGGACAACATCTGGGTTCAACAGGACGGTGCCACGTGTCACACCTCCAGTGAAACAAGGGCTTTATTGCAAGAAAGGTTTCCAGGCCGTGTAATCTTGCGAAACGGTAACATCAATTGGCCGCCGAGATCGTATGATTTGACGCCCTTAGACTTCTTTCTTTGGGGATACGTCAAGAGTAAAGTCTATGCCAATAACCCAAGGACAATTCCCGAGCTGAAGGACAACATGCGTGTAGGTATTGGTGACATAGGGATCAACCGATGAAAAAATGTTATGGAAAACTTTGACAAAAGAAGTGTTGATTGTAAGAACCGGCTAGGGTGTCAGTTGGAAGATATCCTATTCCATTAAAATTTTACACATTTTTACTATCCAATATAAAAACAACCATTGAATTATTCGCAACAGTTTGTGTTTTATTCAAACTTTAAACCCTATACCTTCTTTTGCGACACACTATATATAGATTTCAGTATTGAATAAAGTTTAGTTTGAATTAGATAACTTGTTTTGTTTGGTACAGTTCAGGAAAATCGAAAACGTCAGTTCCCACATTCTTTTAAATAATAATCGTAACACAATTATCTTTTTTAATTTAAATTTCTATTATCGTTTAATCAACTTACAATATGACACAATATTAAAGCTACAAACAACAAAAATTTGTGAAATTTTCCACCATATAACCCGAAAAAGTGCGTGCCTCGGGCGACGGAAAAAGCATTTTCTATATTTCATTGGATTTTATTGGAAAATGATTTGGTAAAGGGTTTTCGACTTTGCTATTACCAAATTCAGGTATAACCATCATTTCGTAAATTGATGCTGTAGAGAATGGTGTGTTTCCGACACGAACGTTTTTACTTTTTTAATTATGTTTATTGTGAAAGTTCTTACGTTTCAGTGAGAAAATTCAGATATAAAATATTTTACCATGTGAAAGAATCTAACAAAACAGTACAGATATACCTTTCTAAACGGACATCGCTGAGCCCCGGCTCATATTGAGACACAGGAAACAGAGGCAGCACAGGGCAGAGCATTTCAGGTTTTCGTATTCTATGTAAATTAATGGACCAGCGCATATTGCTAGCTATTCAAATGGGTCTATTTGAGGTGTGTTGATAAGCTTCACGATCATTATGAGTGTGTGAATTTCCAATCTGAGAGCGATTGAGTTGTTGTAATATATTGAATATTCTCGATAATACCTATTAACTTGTTTACAGGGTTTGATTCTATTTTAATGAACATTCCCATTGAAACTAACAAAAGTAGACCTGGTTCGATTTAGGCGACACATGGTCCAAATTAAGACACCTGTCACCTAAATTGGACCAATGAGGGGCTTTGAAAACATTTTTGTACAACCAAGCTAAAAAGATTTCAGTCTACCTTGATGAATTCATCCATAGGTTACAACTTAAGGATGCTCACCAATAATTTTCTGAGCTGGTATCGATCAGGATTACTATTTTACAGCGATTTTTCCTTAAGAGGTTCAATATAGGAACTTGTCTCCTAATTTCCTATAATTTCCCTTTCAGCCTCCCTTAAGCGGACACCTTAGATGGACAAAATGGGCAGTCCCAGCGGTTTCCGTCTTAGAGAGGTTTCACTGTACTTTTAGTAAAGAAACAACAGGTTCAAAGTAAACAGGTATTTATTCTTTATTTACTATCGATGTTACCGAAGCGCAGTCTCATTAAAGAATTTAAGCTTTCCAAAAGTGGTCATCCCTATGTAGACAGCTTGTTCACTTTTAGTGTTTTTTCAGTGAATCAGGTGGATTTGGATTTGGTGTTGTACGTGCCGCTTGTAAAAATTGCCCTTTAATTCTAACTGTGAAGTTATCCTTCGATCAACATTGAATTTGTTGCAAACTTCCTTAAATATTGGATAAATAAACTCTAATGTACCATGGTCCAATGTTGGAAATAGATGATGCAGTGCATGATCTCCAAAATTTGTTAATACCGGGAAATGAGATCCTGTTATCTCTTTACGGTTCATAACAGCATCCAGTTGACTTAAGCCCCAATCAGTATTCCATTAGGTATATCGGTTAAATGATGAACTTCAAAGGCTTCAGTAATATCAGTGCCCTTAAAGATCATCATGGATACGCCATAATCCTTCAGCACCATCGGTTAGATGTTTATCCTTCAGCCATAATTCACCATTCTGTGCCGGACTGCGATTAGGTGGTGGCTTAATTTTCAATGATGACAAGGAACCTTTGCTTGTTGGTGGCATTTTGGATTAAAATCACGACTTTTGTTCACAGAGACACACCAATAAGGAACTGTTTTATCAAAAAGTTATAAATTTTCGTTTATTGATAATCTTTACTCTTAAAAGTGTATCTGGACGACAGGATTTTTCGGTCCTTACTTTTGTTATGTTATTCTAATAAAGAGAGAGAGAAGATAATTTTCTCTTTATTTTCAGAAAGCACAGGAGAATTTGGGAGAGGAAAAATCTCCCGTCTAGACGCACCTTCAATGTATATTACTATGAAGAGATTCGATCGTATTTGCACAGTCGCTCAGTCAAATAACAGCTTTTCATGTTGATATCCATAGTTTAGTATTTTCTCTGATTAACAGATAAGATAATCAACAAACAACAAGGAGATTATGTTTACTTAAAATCGAAGATAAATCCTTTATTTAGAAATTTTGCGTCAGAAGAATATGCAAGTTTTCCAGTCATGGTCAATCACCTTGCAATAACATATTTGTAGCTCGCCTTGAACTGTTTTCAATGTCGTTTATTTTACAGTAAAATCTTATAATTACAAGTATACCTAAACATAATATACATATTTCCTTCTTATATCAATATTTTTTTAATAGGTCAGGTGGATTTGGATTTGGTTTAACACGTGCAACTTGTAAAAATTGTCCTTTAATCAATTCTAATTGTGAAGTGATCCGTAGATCAACATTGAATTTCTCACAAACTTTCTTAAATGTTGGATAAATGAACTCTAATGTACCATGGTCCAATGTTGGAAATAGATGATGCAGGGCATGATCACCAAAATTTGTCAATACAAGGAAATGGGAACCTGTTATCTCTTTACGGTCCATAACGGCATCCAGTTGGCTTAAACCCCAATCATAATCTGTTGAAGATCTAGAAATTTATTGATAGATTATTGATTGTTTCAAATGTGAAGTCCAAACTAGCAGCTTCCAGTTGCTGTTTTAGGAATTAAGAGGAAACAAAAAGCAATAAAAAATCAAAATACGAAAAATCTGACTGCTGCTAGTTTGGCAATTTTACTGAAAAAGACGTCCGGTAAAAAGTAGATATTACCGAGGTGTGTCTCCATCATGGAAAATGTCAGGATGATGATGGGCTGCATTTAAACCAACAGCATAAAAGTGGAAACTGCCAACCATTACAATAAAAGTCCACATATGTAATGTTGCCAAAAATGATTGATTACTCATCAAGTACATAGCTAATGGTAAAGTGAATGGTATAAAGTCATACCATAAAATCAAATTTATTCGGCCCTTTGTAATATGGTAGACCCTAAAATTAGAGTTTGTGAAAATCTCTTAGAATCTTCTAGAACATCAATATTTCACCGTCTAAGGAATGTACTGTGAAAGCCTAAAAGCCATGGTATTGGAAATAAAACCCATGGTCCGAATCTTTGTAGCCAGGTTTTGCCTTTCGGTAGATATTCAGCAAATGGTTCACTCATTGTTATTTCCATGTCATCGATGGTATTTGTATGCAAATGATGACTAAGCACATGGCTTATCCTCCATTCTCTACAAAAAATATACACAATTTTTTATCAGTAGAATATTTGATAACCCCCCCATATGACCTACCTAGTTTGCATTAACGAAAAATTGAAGTACAACATACGAAAATTATCCTTTTTATGGAAATAATTATGTGCTGCTATTGTAACTGATGCTAACATACAACCTGATAAAATACCTAACCAATAATTACGGTAGTTATTCGCCAAAATTGAAAATAAAAACAGACTAGCTAATAACGTATCCGTAAAGAACGCTGAATTACGTTCAGATTGTTTTGGAAATACCTTTAAGATTTCTTTAACTTCTCGTTTTAATGTACGATAAAAACCATCATCTTTAAATGTAAATGGTGTATTTCTCTTTGTTTTTGCTTTACGTATAAAATATTTTTGCAAAATCTCATCAGGTAAATTGGTTAAATGATGGACTTCAAAAGCTTCAGTAATATCAGTGCCCTTAAAGATTTGTTTATTTAATTTATTACTTGAAAAAGGGATTAGTAAAGTATACCTTTGTCAGTTCAAGCCATTCAGCTCCACCTGGATGTTTCTCAATAAAATCCGTTAAATCGTATAAATTATCATGAATACGCCATAATCCTTCAGCACCATCAGTTAAATGTTTATCTTTTAGCCATAATTCACCATTTTGTGCCGGACTACGATTTGGTGGTGGTTTAATTTTCAGTGATGATAAATCTTCATTTCTTGGTGGCATTTTTAGATTAAAAACAACTGTTGCTTATGTGCACATATTGGAAAACAACTATTTTTCCAGAAAGTTAATGCTCTTTTATATAGTTTCCTTCACTGATAATCTTTGACCCTAAATCTGTTTTATTATAAAGAGATTCCCCTTAATTGCGCAGTCACTCAGCTAATAGATCGAGTATTTGCTCTTGTTGTCAATAGATAACAAAATAAATAATCAACAAAGCTATAATTGAGAAATTGTGTTGATAATGTTTGCGATCTTCTCTATTTGGGTCTGATCCAATAATATGATTTAGTGTGATTGTTGAGGTTTTTTGGGAAAGGACAGAGAAAGATAAAAATTATTATAGGCAGAATAATAGAATATAAATAAAAGATAAGAAAATGATGGTGAATCTATGAATAAAAGGTCATGGGTACAACCGACAATCCGTTGCGATGCTGCCCGGCTATGAGATAACACGAAAACAAATGATTGTTTGTAAAATCTTGAGTGATAAATCGTGAAATCCTACAAATATTTATCCTTGGTGTATATTTCTTCCTTGTAAATGCTTAGGCAAAAAGCTATCATTTAACAAAACGTGTTGCATACCCGACTTGCAAAAAAATTTTGTAAACGCTGGTATCCTTCTAGGCGTTTCAAAATTGAATGGATGGAAAGAAACATATTATGCTTATAAAGAATATATTGATATAAAGTCAAAATACAAAAATACATACTAATAACAATCTTCTTCATTATCAAATGGCTGATAACTGTCAAAAATTTTGGCAGTAGGATCACAAATGGTTCCTTTAATGGCATCATCAACATACGCTGACATAATCCTAAAATTAATATCATTCTCATCAAGACCACGATATAAATAAAATGGCAATCGATTCGATAATATCCATACACTTTGCTTTTGTTCATTATCAATTTTTAAATCATTTGGAAATAGTAATGTTTCTTGACTAGTAGCAACTATACCTAAATTATGTCTTTTATATGGTTTTCGTGTATCCCAACAAGCAACAGAATCACGTGTTACTAAATTAAAGAACATTATACCATTACGATCCATACCAGATGCTGAAGCATGCCCAGATTTACCACGGCTTTGTCCAAGAACTTTAACAGCATCTTTAGTTTCCTTCCAAACAGTTTCATTGCATATTATCGATGTTTTTACATAGAATTCACGGAAACTTGACATTGGATGGAAATATAATGTACGCTCATTTATTCGGCGATCGTATGGACTTAATGCTAAACCAAATAAACCATCAGTCCATTCAAATTGTAATCCATGTAGATCATAAGCTGCTGCCAGTGGATCTGGATAGAAAAGATGATCTGTAAGGCGCCAACTGCGAAATTGTTTCAGACTAAAGACAACAAGACCAAATCGCCATACATCTGTTAGATATGCATGAACATTTTCACAATCACCATCACGAACATCAACAGCAATATTCGAATAGAGTGAGTCCTGTTTTATAAATTCATCCGGTAAAGGGTAACGAAGGATTAATTGATCAGTTGCTAGATCAAAAATGAAGATTTGTGGTGGGCAGATTTGTTTCGGTTTAATTCGTAGATGAACTTGTCCAGAATCCAGTACCCATAATCGGCCACAAGTGTCAGCTTGAATACGAAAAACTGAAGTTAAACCATAACAAGATTCTAAAAAACAAACTCTACATGTTTTCTCTAAAGAAACTTTTAAAATGTTTTGAAAACTATACCAGTATTATGATATTGCCAATTAGGGTATGGTACTAGTTTTGGTGAAATCTCTCTTGGTACTTTCGGTAAAACATTCAATGTCGCTGGTATACCTTCTTTCCATTTGGGGATTGTTACAAATAAACGATCTTTATAAACTTCAACACCTAAGGGTAGATTATTTTCTGGTACGAATTCATTATTCAAAATAGCATTTTCACGGTCACCATCTGATGGATAATCAAAATCAAGTAAATTCCATTGGTACCATGTAAGAAATGGCCCAGTCGTTTCCTGATATCGTGGTTGTTGTTGTTGTTGTTGTTGTTGTTGTTGTTGTTGTTGTTGTTGTTGTCGTTGTTGCTGCTTTGGAACATCCTTAATTAGACCAAGTTGAAGAAAAAACGGCAAAAAATTCACATAATCTTGATGATTGCCTATAAATTGTACATCGATTATAAAGATGTCTAATGATAGGAATCTTTTTGTCGTGATTGTTGAAAATTTGATAACAGGTGATTTTGTGATGACGATGATAATAATAGGAATTTGCGTAATTAAAGTCCTTGAATAATTTTTTTGGCAGTGACGGATACAGGATACAGTACACACGCGTTGGGGGCGGGCGGGGTTTGTTACTTGCAGTTTTAGAAAAGATAAATCGGTTAAAGATGAGAGGGAGAGATCGGGGCCCTATCATCACCTTCTGCATCCATTTTTAACTACTGGGCTACACTGTTTTATATTAAAAACGCAACCAACTGTTGACGTGCTAAAATTTGATAACGGAATAGAGATAACTTCATACTTACTGGGTTGTGCCAGTTTTTATATTCAATTTATCAAATTTTAAAGAGCAGAACATACGGCAACGTTAAATCATGATCACCGCCCACGTAGTACCTATATTTAACATCCTTGTCTGACGAATATCACGTGTTAAATCAGCGTTTAACGTTGTCGTATGTCTCGGTTTTATCTGTATGAGCTGAGGATGAGCTTGACTCGAAACCGGTTCTATTCTTTTTCAACAATACTTCAAAAATACGTGGTATTTCCACAGCAGAAACTGGAAACCTCTAGAGCAGTGGTTTCCAAACGGTGGTTCGCGAATCTGTTTTGCGGATTCTCGAAAGGGAATCTTTAATGGCGCCCTTACATCTTCATTACATTATCACATATATGAAACTACTGCATTTTTAAAATGTATCCAATAATAAATATGTGAGGTTCGTGCCAAATCGCTAGACGGAAATGGTTGGGAAGCACAAGTCTAGAGTATATACAAGAAGTTTAATTAAATTAAAGAAATTAATTGAAGTCGGTGATCCAAAGTCGATTCTAAAACAACAACACTTGGAGACGGAACTCAGAATTTAGGAATTTGTACCTAATACCAGTTTTTGAACATCTTGGCACAAGCTGCATTAGACTTAATTAACAGAGCAGAAAAGGAAAATTACAAGAAATACAAGAATGTGAAAAAAGAAATCGATCTAATCAATTAAAAAATTCACTATAATCATTGAATTAAAAAAAAAAAGAAAACACATTATATCCATATAACCAATGGAAGTAATCTTCTAAATCGAATTATTATTATTAAACAAAGTCCGGTATTTCGTAAATATTGAAATCGTTGTTTTTATTTGAAAAATAATTGTGATTGCGCTTGTATTCTATACAAATAGAGACTTTGGTGATTTCGACCCTTTTTTCTATGTTTTTACAAATTTCATTTTATTATATTAAATAAAAACTTGAAAATTATATAAGAACGCAACAATAGGTACAATGTCGAAGACATAGAAAAAGAAATAGTTAAGAAGAAAAAAAGAAGCTTTACGGGGCACTGATTTCTACCATGAAATTGTTATTTTAATTCAAAATTTGTAAAAAGTAAATAAAGGAAGACGAGAAAAAAATGTTAATTAATTTCCTATTCTAATTAGAAATTAAGAAAATGTACAGGAAGTGGAAGAGAGAATTGTCGATCGATATAAATACAAAAATAAAATAAGAAAACTTACGATTTTGTAATATGGTAGAATTCTTCTTATAAATTGGTGTATAGAATGGATGATGGTCTGATAATAGATTTATAGGTGGATTCCAATTTTCAAACCAAGGATCTACGGCCATTTTCTTGAGTTTATGTTATCATATCAATAACTTTCTCTAGAAGTTTTCAATAATAATTATAATAATAATAATAATAACAATTTGTCATGAAACATTATAATTATGGTAATTAATAATAATAACAGAATTTGTACCTTTCTCTTATCAAAAACTTTGTTTAAACAAAAATAAATAAATTACTTACTCAATTAAATATGTTTGTTGTCGGTATTATTGTCGACCTATTTGTGTGAAATTGCATCTGTTTAAGTCACTTTAAAACAAGAAAACTGTATAAATTAACTATAACAAAAATATTTAAGTAATAATTTGTAAATCGCGCACTATTTTTCGTTATTTAAATCAATTTTATTATTGACAAATACTTCTCTACGTATAGGCGTTATAAACGGACTATGTGAAAGCTGAAACGGTTGTCTTGATTTTCTGAAGTTTTATGCTCAAATAAGCTTTCCTCATGTCTCTTACCTTGTGGTCAATAAAATCGAACATACCGTTTACTGCTATACGCATAACAATATTATTAGTTGATTGGTGAGAGAGAAATTTGCAGGAAAACAATAAAACACGGAATAAAAATCAGTAATAATAATATTAACAATAGAGAGAGCTGTATAATTAATGTGAGAAAACGACAAAGTAGAAAATTGAAAAGAAAATCAAATAAATTGACATTTTTTTCTACTTCAAATTTGAAGTAGTTACCAAAGTTTTCAAATCTTTATCAAGAAATCGATCGACTATTTCTGTAAAAGAAATAAATATAAACTAAAAAAATTACGAATTTCTTATCATCAAATAAACTGATTTTTGATTTGGTGCATACTCAAGTACAAATGTACTAAGAAATGTAAATACAAAAATGACAACAGCAAAAGGCTCAAAACCATTCGAATTTTATGAAACGAAAACACAATAGTGTAAATATTGTCAGGCTCTTATCAGTAAACAGATTGATTTTTGATTTTTTGTGAGTACTCGATCAAGTACAGGTACACTAATGAATGTAAATATCACGTTGCCAAAAAAAATGTTGGCCTCATTTAATGCATGGATTTTTATCAAACAAAACAAATAAATTGATAAGAAGTATTTAAGGTAGGACTTGAAAAGGAGCTTATGAGCAAAGTTTAATTGGATCTTTTCTATGGTGATCTAACTGTGGGTTCGCACTTATGCCTTTACCGTATCGGTGCAATTCAAGCACAAATCTTCATCTCCATCTTTATCTTTTTCTCGCTCCTTAGGTATTCATGTCAACTGTAAATGGGGGGAGAAGATGTAGATGAAGATAACGATTTGCGTTTGAATTGCATCGTATCTCCCGTATTCCCTCCACAAATTACAGGTCAATTTTGACGAGGAAGTGATTTACACAAATGTAATTTGGAAAATCTAATAAGAAAAAAATAGTGTAAATACAACAAAATCTAGCAGTATTGAATATAGAGTTTCCAATCAAGGTTTAATTGCAGAAAGAAGCTTCATTAGGGGACTAGCTATTTCCAACGGCATAATAAGGCCCCAATTATTTGCATAACGATTCAACGTACAGAACGCGATGGCGGTGGCTGTGGTATTTACTGCGAGCAAGCGACGCTCCAGGATAACCGTAATAGCTTGGCTCTTACCTAATATGCGAGCGCATACAACTCACATCCAGAGACCTATACTCCTACTAAATTGATTCAGATGAAGTTAATTGCAGGTTACTTTTGAATGTCTCTACTTTACAATTGCCAAGTTTCCTTGAAAACAAGTTAACCGTTTTGGAGTCAACCTTTCTCAAACGGACTAACAACAAAAACAGACGGACATACACACCGACAAACAGATAAAACTTTTAAAAATTGTGGATTTTGTCTTGTAATCGTATGTTCTATCACTCGTGTCATTATTACGACGAAAAATTGGTTGTACTGACAGACCTTACATTTTTATGATATTAGTAGGTATGGATTGTGCAAAATGATATAATAATCCTCATGAGTACTTCTAATCATACGAGATGATTCAGTATAATTTTCCAAGAATATGAAATATGAAAAAACATAAATAATTCTGAAACATTTAATTTCAAGTGTTAGATATATAAAAATAGAAAAACATGTACAGTTTTTGTAAATATTGTTAATAGAACGGCAGCTATCAACATTTCCAGAACCACATACCACAAGCCACCTTTAAAATTCTGCGTTCCACATATTCAGAATTTCATCTAAATTCCACACGAATATGCATATAACGCTGTTTGCATTGAATCTAATATTTTTATCGAGTCTCTTGCATATTACAAACAAGTTTTATTTGCATATGAGCAATGGTATACGCCTACCATTGATTAGAACACTTTGCAATCATCGATTTCTCTTTGCAAACGCGGAAATTTCAATTCTCAGCTACTGCTTTCCTTTAATATAATATTATGAGTAATTCATTGGGAGTATCGAACCGATATAATCTCTGACATAAAACTACTTATTTATGGATTAAAACTATCCATATTAATCAATTCATAAATGTCCTTCATACATGACTCAAACCCTTTCAAGTGTATCGCAAAAAGAATTTTATTGAAAAACATTTCGTCATTTTCATCAAAACATCAACACACAGTAATTCGCTTTAATTTTTGCAATTCCACAAAACATATATAGAAAGATTTTTCTATTTAGATAGCCCAAATTATATTGTTTCTTATCAATATTCAAGTACATCCTCCCCCCATAATTGAAGATTATATAAAAGGCAAAGCTCCTCCTATAAATTACTAATCAAACCCAATTTCAAGACAAAACTAATAAAATCAAAGAATTATGAAGAATATTGTGTGTTTCTCTATAATTTTAACATGCACTTTTGGTGAGTGTTACTATAACCCTTTGGCAACGATTTTTCAAATATTATGTGGATTTTTTTGAATTTTCAGCTGCACCACAATTGAAAATCAGTGGTGGTGAAACTGTAACTGATCACACTTATCCATATCAAGTATCATTACAAACTAATGTTTTGGATACTTGGTATCATCAATGTGGTGGTGCTATAATATCACCTAATTGGATAGTTACAGCTGCACATTGTGTGGTAAGATTTCCAATTATTACACGTATTGTGGCTGGCGTTGATGATTTAAATGAAATGAAAGCAATGCAAGCTCGAGATATTGATTGGCTTCACATTATAATACATCCAAATTATACTAAGTAAGTACCAATTATTCGGTTTATGTGACAATTTTTTGATTAAAAATCTTGAAATTAGGGACAACATCAACGATATCGCTTTGCTCAAAGTAACAGTACCATTTGAAATTAATGATAATGTTCGACCAATACATATAGCAAAAGTACCATGTATTTCCCATGACATTACAACTTTTACTGGTTTTGGTACCACCAATGATACTGACAATCCAATTATAGTAGTACCTTCGAAAACTTTACAAAAAGCTGAACTTAATGTATTAGATTATCAAGGTATTTTCTAGGGAAAAGTCTAAATTGTTTATTTTTCAATTTTTGTCAAATTTACAGGTTGTAAGGACCTTTTGATACCTTTATATGGTGATAATTTCAATTATTGGGATAATATGCATGTGTGTACAACAGGAATTGCAGGTCCTTGTATTTTAGATGATGGTGGTCCTTTAGTACAAGACGATCGTTTAATTGGTGTTCTATCCTGGTTGCCATCTACATGCAGTTCGGAAACTATACCAACAATTTATACAAAAATTGGCAATTATGTTGATTTTATTGAATCGAATGTTGACGATTTACCACCAAATTAATACCCAGTATTTCTTTAATATTATAGAAAAATTTATTTATTGATTTGTTTTTGTAAGACTTTTTTATAATAAATACTAAAAATAGAAATTCGATTTTATACGTATATTAGAACCTGAATAAATTGGAGTGTGAAATGTTCCAAATAGATTGACAATAAATTGGACATTATCGTCCATATAATTGAACACATGGGGACACCATTCACATCCTGAACTGTTTAATAATAAATCGAGTCTTATCAGAAGTGCCACACACATAGCTGTTGAATAAGAATATACGAGGCGGGAATTTCTATAAATTTCCTCCCACTCTTTATCTTTGAAAAGAAAAACGGCAACTTTTCTGTGTTTGTTTTGATTATAGAATTATTAAAAAAAAAACAAAGTCGGCCATGATTGTTTAGTTACCATAAAATTTTCCTTAATGGGCCCTATATACAGATCAAGGATTATATTTACAAATATCCAAGATTCGTCTTTACTAGTTTACTGTTGCAGGTTGGAATATATTCGAATATTTCTAGTCCTCGTCCTGTATATACCGATGACACCCAAATGGTATAGAAATTGAATTATAGCAAACGATTTTCTGTAACCACCTGATTGAATCCAAATTAAGTTCCATTGATACGTGAAATGACGCACTGTATACGGTACGAAAACCCTATAAAAGTCAAGTCCTTCAGTGGTAGTCTCTTCAGAAAGTCCACAAACTTCCAACTTTAAACAACAACGGGCAAAACAATTTTCCAAACCGATTTAACTATACACGTCATTTGAAAATTTACAGATAGTGATAATTTTTGTTTGTCAATCCATCCAAC
>JAZBHA010000156.1:83029-101992 GCA_037464855.1 Iselma pallidipennis | reverse complement strand
ATCGTCGTGCTGAACGTAAAAATAATGAAATTAATAATAATCGAAAGATTGATCGAAATTTTTTTGGAAACAACTTGCCATCATCTTTGGATGTATCAAGGGACAGAATTAAATTGGAAGATCGTCGACGATTTTCCCTCATCCGAAATATAGAAGATCAACGTTCTACTACTGACACTAGAAGAATTGCTGAAGATCAAAGTCGTCGTTTGGCTGATAGAAGAGACGATCGTCGCACTACCATCAATACAAGAAGAATCTCCAATGATTTATCTACCGAACGACGTATTGCTTCTATGGAAGACCGTCGAGCTTCTATTAACGCAAGAAGAGTTTCACGTGAAATTGAAAATCGTCCATTATCTTTAGAACGACGAGATCGACGGTTTGCTTCAATTGATGATCAAAATCGACGACTTTCTGAAGATAGGAGACAACAAATGGAAAACCGTCGTATAAATTACAGGAATATCGAAGACCGTCGAATTGATGATCAAAATCGACGAACTACCATCAACAACAGAAAGATCGATAATCGAAGACTTTCAGACAACAGAATTACTGAAAATAGTCGTCAAAACATTGAAGACCGTCGATTGTCCTCAGAACGGCGCGATCGATATGTACAAGACCGTCGAACTGATGATCAAAATCAACAAAATACCATCAACAACAGACGGATCGATAATCGAAGATTCTCAAACAACAGAATTACTGAAAATAGCCGTGAGAACTTGGAAGACCGTCGTTTGTCATCAGAACGGCGTGACCGAAACGTACAGGATCGCCGAACCAGCATTGATAATCGAAGATCTTCAGATGGTAGAATCGGTGAAAATCGTCGATACACATTAGAGGAACGTCGCGGATCATCAGAACGACGCGATCGAAATGTGGAAAATCGACGACAAAACGAAGAACGTCGCATGTCTTTGGAGCAACATGAACGAAATCTAGACGGTCGTCGAAATATTGCAGAAAATAGACGACAAGTCGGTAGCCAGAGATTATCAGAAGATAGACGACAATCATCTCAAGAACGTCGTTTATCAAGAGAACAACGTGAACGAAATGTAGAAGATCGACGTCTGTCTTCTGAAAGACGTCAAAGTAGCCGACGAATTACTGGTGATAATCGTCGTCGATTTGTAGAACAAAACAGTTTCAGAACATCTATACGACGACAAGACTCAAATCAAAATCGACGGATTTCAAATGATCGCCGTGTCAAAAACTACGAGAATGATCGTCGTACTGATGCAACAAAAAGTATAAATCGTCATTATCAGTTGGTGAATGATGAGAATAATAATTTGATCTCAACACAACGAGATCAACGCGTATCAAATGAAAGAAGGATGGCCACTTCTTTTAAAATTGATCCAACAGCAACAAATATCGAGTATTTACCAGAACTAAAGACAACAACAGTATGGAATAATACGATACAAGCTATACTATTATCATTTCTACTTGTACAAATTTTTGGAAATTCAAGTAAAACAACACGGAATTGGTAAGAAATTAATTAGAGACAAACGAAAAAAATAAATATAATTTTGAAAACTGTTGTTTTTAGGTTAAATAATTTAAAAAACTTCGTGACAGTCACTAAGGAAAAGGTACTTTAAATTAAAGGTTCTTTCCAATATAAATGAGATCTTTTTTAAAGATTATTTGTTATTGTTTTTCCGATTAAATTGTATTTTTACTAACAGTAACCACAAAGATATTAACAAGAACTTCAACAACAACAACAACGAACAAGAAGAAAATCGATGACAACCGCTATGCTTTTTGTACCTTCTCAATAGGAATATTTTTAGAAAATTATAGAGTTGTAGTAGTTAATATTGTAATCGAAATATATCTAAAATGCATGAATTAAATGTAGCAAAATAAAAAAAATATGCAAAAAAATGGCGAGTGAATTTTATTGATCCAGTTCCATCAATCAAGCGTAAATGATTAGAGTCACGTATAAAAATCTTTTTCATAAAAGGTGGCGGCGCGAAATCACAACATTGAACATTCATTCATACTTTTATTTTTAATCAATCAATAATAACATGAATCAATATTACTTTTGTTTTCTTATCACACAACAATTACTACTGTTATTACTACAATGTCAAATAAATTATCCAGTAACAAATATGGCCGATTTTTATTTCCCGTATGAGGGAGCGTGTGCTAATCCATAACCACCACCACCAGGATTTTTATTACCATGTCCATTACCATGATTATGTCGATTCCTACATTTACTATTAAACATTAAATCATCAACTTTTCCGGCTTGTATCCGGAAATTCGTTTCAGTACCAGTTAAAGTGTCGGTTAATAATTTTTGTAGACGTGATGTTAAAACCCATAATTCTTGTTTGCCTTTCTTGTTAGTAATTACCTGAAACGCAACATTATTATTCAAAAATGAAGGAAATATAAATAGAAAAGTGCATACTTTAACACCCGATGGAAATTGAAGAGTTTGCTGATTGCTGCTAATAATATCAATAGTTTTAACATTATAGTCTGTATGTGTATTCCAACAGTTGAGGGTTACATCCGGTAATACCCCAAAATACATAATTCCATTACGGTCTATAGCTTCAGCTGCACTTTGGCCAGTACGGCCCTGATTATAAGCCTGTTTTTGTTTGGAGAAATTGTTGAGTGATTAAAAAATTTGCATATCATGCTCTTTAGCCGATCTCTAATCTCAGATCGGGTAGAGAACAGGATGTTTAATTACAAACCACCGTCTATAGATACTTACATGAAAAATATCCGGTGATGATGATGGGTCATGTAAAAATCTTGTTTCGTTTTGTAACTGTGATGTATAGACCCAGTTTTCTGTTGGACTAGACATTGCATGATAAAACAAACGTCGATCATTTCCTTGTTGATATGGTTCTAATGCCATACCTAAGATACCATCCATCAAATCGAATTGATCACCCAGTATATTATATGTACCATAATTTGGATATGGGTACATGGTTTTATCAGTAACACGCCATGATCGATTACGTTTGGCATCATAAACAATTATGGAATATGTTTGACAGTCAGCCAGATAAGCGTACGTCTCACGACACTGACGAGTTGAATCACGTACATCTACAGCTAGTGTGACTAGAAGTGAACGAGACTCTAATTGACTGGAAGGAATCTCAAATCTATGCAATAATTCATTCTACAATAAAAAAAAAGTTTAGTTTATCTAAATAATCAAAAACAAATTGAGAAACTTACTCTTTGTGGATCGAAGACCAGAATCTGGGGTGGACATGTTTGATTTTCAAGTATTTTACCGGTATCTAGAACCCATAGTCGTCCACATTCATCAACTTGAACACGAAACACTGACACAATCCGTCTAGCATTGCATGCCTCCAAATTCTGATGCCATGACCATGATGGATATGGTGTTATCACCGGATTACCATTATAGAGTTTTTTGGAAACAGTTCCAAGTGTTGCGGGAACACCAGCTTGAAATCGTGGTATTGTTATAAAGACTTTATTGTTATTATTATCATTTGAATAAAAAACATCAACATCAACAGGTGCAATTGCACCCGGTCGAAATCGTCCACTTGCTATATCCGATTGACGGTCAGCTGGTGATGCATAATCGAACTCTAATTGTGACCATTGATTGAAAAGTGTAAAACCAGGTGTTTGAAAATGTCCAAAATCGAATGTTGTACATAAACCGATCATTAAACAAAGCCAACGATTTCCTGAAATTTTTAACAAATTGTTATTTAAATTTCTGTGTCTAAAATAGTAACATTTAATTTTTGAACCATCATCAACAAAATTTCCTTCTTGATAATGATAAGATAATGATGATAGTAACTCGAATTGTGGAAAATTACAACAAAGCACTATTAATAAAATCAATAACCAATAATAAATGTTCATGATTTTTTTCTACCATTTTTAATTAATTGGTAGAGATTTCACGAGATTTTTTTCAATGAAATTTAAATTTTATTCGAATATACGACAACATAGAACCGCACTAGAAACAAAACTGAACCATTAATTGTTTAACTTTCAATTCTTATATAATGTTTTTTAAAATAAGATTTAAATTTACTATTGGCCGCCTTTGTATCAGCACCGTATCGATTGAATTTCCTCAACCGCAGATTAAAAATGCAAAAGCACAAAAAATGCTCGTATACTGTTAACAAATCTAGATTACTTGAAATTTGCAAAATAGATATTAACAAATTACAAATTTCAACAATACTTACTTAGGTACATTTTTTTGTTATTATCTCATATATTTTTTAATATAAAATTTTAATAGAAACATTTTTGAAAGAGAACAGTTGATTGTTTACAATTTTCAGGGTCGTATTTCATAATGAATGGAAAAAAACAATCTTTAGATATTCTAATATATTGAAACTTTTTTATAGCCTTCATCAAGAGGCAAGTTGATTAGGAAAAGATCAGATCAAAATCAATGTCAAGTTTAATTGCCAGTGTCAAGAGTCAGCGATGCTTAGCCTTTTCCATTCAAATCTACCTATACAGTTTCTTCTTCTTCTGCTTCTGCATATTTTGTCTGCCTCAAGGAAAGAGTAACGATCGCTCACTAATAAGATTAGGGTAGTTTCAGTAGTCGATCAAAAAAAACTGGGATCTAAGGCGCTAACAATTTTCGAGCCTCATTATGCCCTGAGGCGTACACTTCATACGCCCCATGGTTAATCCGCCAGTGAAGTTCTAGAAAAAGACCTTAGAAGGTCAAGTAAGCACTTTTCCCTTCGCTGCTCCAGAGCTAAGCAACAGATATAGTCAAACTACGGTAAGACGGCAGTTTTGACTAAAGCAGTAAAACAATTATGACAATAGAGTAATGAGGCAAAAATCTACATCTGCCAACAGAAAGGATTTATTGATAGTAAATCTTTCGTTATAAGTGTTTTACTGCTTTAGTCAGAACCGCCATCTCGTCGTAGTTTCACTGTACATTCAAGACTTTTTTGCGTGTCGATCATCACAGAACGATGCCAAAACGTGTGGAATAAATAGAATAACCTAAAACAGTGATACGCAACCGGTTCTCCATGACACGCTATTGGTGCTCCTTGGAGACATGAGACGAGCAATACTCGGTAAATTATCATAAAATATGTAAATAATATATAATTCTTTTATTAATTAGTAGTGCTCTCCAGAACTATGGTTGTTGCAATTTATGTTTAAAGTCACATGACCAAACGTATGAAATCAGAGCAGTACTGACGCTTAAATTAAAATACATGCAATTCCGTGGAACACTGCACACTGTAGCCGTGCGATATCGCAATGGCCTACTAGAAGTCGCTTATTGATCAAAAGTGGCCAACTCGTAGTAAACAATCAGGATGTCTCCTAAACCAATAATAATATTTACAAGTGCTTAGGATTTGGCTTTTCTATTGTCACTGTTATGACTGTTATTGTTATCTTTATTATTTGTTGTGACAAAAACATGCTAAAGGACGACCTCGAATCAAATATACAATTTTGTAGGTATTTGTTTAGCTCACTCTGTATTCATACGATATCAGTGAATCTGAATCAATCAGAATCAATCCGAAGCTGCAGTTCCGACCAATGAGATTTGTCAAACAGTCAAATGACATCTCCTCAGTGTGCAGGCTGTCTCAATGTGCAATGCGCCTTAAACGTGTCCCACTAATCTCAAAAGTTTGAGAAACACTGAACTAGATCACTAGAATAAATAATTTCCTTATTCCAGCTATGTTAGTCATGTAAATTTCGGTTGTACGACATCTTCAAAACGAGCATAACGTCAATCGGAAATCGTTAACTTTCATCGTTAATTACGGTCATTATTTTAAAATCCAAACAAATTACAGTTCGGAAATACCCATTTTTTGTAGATATTCCCACAAAAAAACTTCTAGATTTTCAAATATAAACAAATTTTTTTGCAAACAGAAAACTCCATCTGCCTATCTAGAATCAATATTTAATCGATAAGTTTGATTTTCTTTGACATTTTTTTCTCCGGCATAGATTTACTATAGACAGTTGTAATAATAAAAATGTTCATGGTCTTGGTCAATGGTAATAAGTAGAGGTGTCAAATCACCGTTAAATTCGACCATCGTCATGGTCTATCCAGCACGTCGTCGTTGGCGTCAATTTCACTAGAATCATCGTCAATAAAATCATCATTTCTATAGATTTCTCAGTAGAAGCATGGTATTTTTTTTTAATTTTCAGTTAGTAAACATTTAAATAAAATTTAAACAAGTCTTTGACCTATTTCTTACGTTAATTTTTATTATTTAAAAGACTCGTCTTTCTTAGAACTACAAGATATTCGTCTATAATTTATAAACAAATAAATATTCATTATAAAGATGAAATTGTTATAGTCACGTACCAATTAAAGACAATTGGTTATTATTTTTTATTAGAATTCTTTCATTGATTTATCAATTACAAGGTTACACGCTTTTCATTAAAATTTTTGTCTAAATCGTATAATTTCCATTTATAGAAAATTGTAGTCAAACTTGTTCCATTAATGATTATTATTTTTGTTTTTATTTTAAATAATCAATAACGTAACAAGATATTTACGAGAAAAAAACTGTTGTTTTGCTGGTGTTTTCATTAAAATTTATTTATTTATTTCCATTTTACATCAACACGAAATATAATTTCCAGTAATGTACAGAGATACGTGTTTAAAATGTATGATCCTGTTGGCTTTTCCCTAAAGCCAATAATTTGTATGAAATTCATCATAGAAAATTTTAAATTTTTTAAAAAAATTTTTGTTCCGTGTGAAATAACTAACATTAAAAAATTCCTGATAAAATTTGTTTAACGATATTTTTCTAATGCAAAATTGCTCGATAAAAAAATATTTTGAACAAGTTTGAATTGCAAAAAGACAATGATAACCAAATTATCAGTAAAGTACCTATTAAAAAAATACTTGAAAAATGGAAAAGAACAGAAAATAAAAATGTGCGGAAGTACTAGTCTGATACATTATACTTAAATAAAATAAGTAATTAACGGAAAAATATTAATTTATGTATTTGTTGTCAGGGAATTGTTAATCGATTTAAAAAGATTCTGATGTACAGAAGAATTATTCAAAAACCTACAATTTATTAAAAAAAAAAATGACTTTCAACTCAATATAGTTGAAACGCAAATTTAGCAATTGTCAAACTCTTTATCCCAATTTCTGTTGTATTTGTTTTCGGCAAAACAATGTTAATTGCTGTACTTCCCAGTACTTCTTGTCTCCAATCAGGTTACATCTCTCAAAACAGCAATTTATTTTAAACAAATTACTAACAAATTGTTTATTACTTTGTAAACAAAAAGAATTCGAATTATTTATAATTTCTTAGGACAAAAAACCTTAATAGTTAATTTACTTATAAAAGAACACGGACAAATAAGTAAAATAATAATAAACAAACTTACCTGAAGTCATTTTGTCGGTCCAATGAAAATTTCTGGTTTCTAAAAGAAAACTAAGTCACCAATTTCCAAAATTCAATTTATCAAATACAGACGAAGAACCACAATATGTGCGTATATCTATTAATTTGAAACGTTTATGCGTTTTTAAATACTAGCTGCCTGAAAAGTCATTTGGCAATCAGCCAATGAAATAGCACTGATATGAACGGGAAATACGTATATTCCCTGCTGATGACACTATATGTAGTGTAGAGTTGTTGCTGTCGGTGTTTGATGAATTTTAACCATTTCTTGACTGTTCAATGTGTAGGATAACTGGTTCCAAATTTTTTGATAAAAGACGGACGATACTCTAGTATGTGTGAAACACGAAATGCGTAAATTGTGTCCAAGGAGGGAGAAAAAAGGCAATAAAAAAAACTGATAATTATTCATTTGTAATTTTGATGAAAATTTACAATTTTATAGCTAATTTGAAAATTTTTAAATTTTAAAATTTATAAAAACAGTGAATTAATAAAAAATATTATTAGTCAGTCCTCTATTATAAGCTGGTCTTAATTGAATACGAATAATTCGTAAATTAATTTCTCCCGGATTTATAGTTCTTCTGAAGAATTTTTGAAATCTTGTCGATAACAACCATATAGAATTATCTGGTTCATTAAATCTTATTTCAGCTGGAAATTGTAATAATTGTGGATCATACGCTATCAATCTGGAAAAATTTTCATAGAAATTAATCCTACAGTTTGTTTTAATTTAATTAAAATACAAACTTTTGACGATTTGTGATTGGACTCCATGAGGCTACCGATGTTTCAGTCAACGGACTAAAATACAAATCATCATCGATTGGATTCAATGTTAAACCTAAACCTTGTGATGATTTCCTTCCAGCTAAAGAAACTGGTAAACTTTCACCTTCAACTGGTGGACCTTTTGTTAATACTGAAGTTGGTATGCTGAAAATTCTAATTTTTTTCCAACTTTTAATCTAACAGTTAGATAACCAATTATACAAATTACCTGTCCGTTGCTAATGGTTGGAAAAAGACAGTTGCTAATTTTGGTGGATGCGCTAAACCAACAAATACCATCCATTAATGTAAATGTTTCACCACCAACAGTATAATCAGAAAAATCGGGATCTGTGAACATGGTAGGATGCATTAAACGCCAAGCTCCATCTCTTGCTGCATCATAAACGATCAGACCTGGAATTCCAGCAAAATCAAATAAGGAAGTCGTGATTTTTTCTCTAATCTTAGTTGGGTTTTATAAGTTTGGGTTTATAAGTTTGATTTTCTTTGACATTTGCTCTTCGTCATAGATTTACTATAGACAGTTGTAATAATAAAAATGTTCATGGTCTTGGTCAATGGTAATAAGTAGATGTGTCAAATCACCGTTAAATTCGACCATCGTCATGGTCTATCCAGCACGTCGTTGTCGTCAATTTCACTAGAATCATCGTCAATAAAAGACATCATTTCAATAGATTTCTTAGTAGAAATATGGTATTTTTGTTATTTTCAGTATAGGTATTTAAATAATAATTAAACAAGTCTTTGACCTGTTTCCTATGTTTATTTCTTTTATTTAAAAGACTCTTACTAGGAAACGTTCTCAGGTGTCTCCCTCCGATCTTGTTAATCCAAAATTGATTTTCGGATGATTTTAAAATTTTGCATAGAAAACTTAAAGTAATCCGAACGAAACAAACGGCAAAATGTTTTTCGATGCAGATAACGGAAGATATACCGATTGACTGTTTAGAAATGTATGCTAAACCACCCCTTTAAAACGAGTATTTTGGTATTATTCGGGATAAAAATTCATTTGATCGGAATGAGCATCCAGGCGTTCTATGGATCAACGAAAAATATGGTTTACATGTTTTTGCAGTTCTCGAAGAAATTATGTTAAATGGGGTAAACGACTCTCTGTTTGTTACGTTGCTTATAGGTGATTATTACAAACAGAAATATCATTTTTTGGCGAATTACCATTGCATCACATCCACAGAGACATATACAAGTGTGTTGCCACATTTCGGAACACCATTCCATTTTTGCAGGAAAGCAACGTAAGGGATAAATCCACTGTCTAAAATTACCTATGCTAATGGGTGACTTTGAAATTTTGCATAGGAAACTTTAACCAATTTGAATGAAGCAACCACCAAGATGCTTTGTGGATGTGAAGAATGAAAAATATATTGCGTTGATTGTTTGGAAAGGTATGCTAAAAGGTAACTAACTACCTCTTCAAAGGAATATTTTGACATTATCTGGGTAAAAGTTAATTTGATCGAATTGAACACCAAGTATGTATTTTGTTGAACAAGAGAAAATAAAGCACCTGGTTTTATGTCAGTATAACCACATTTATACGAAATGGCTTTAGAGGGTGGATTCATCCCTTAAGTTGCTTTTCTGCAAATAAAAAAAATACGGGTTTTCGATTCTCTACAATTTATTTGGTTATTTTTTATTAGAATTCTTTTACTGATTTATCAATTGCAAGGTTACAAGCTTTTCATTAAAATTTTTCCTAAATCCATGACTTTCCATTTATAGAAAATTGTAGTCAAACTTGTTTCATTAATGATTATTATTTTTGTTTTTATTTTAAATAATCAATAACGTAACAAGATATTTACGAGAAAAAAATTGTTGTTTTGTTGGTGTTTTCATTAAAATTTATTTATTTATTTCGATTTTACATCAACACGAAATAATTTCCAGTAATGTACAGAGATACGTGTTTAAAATGTATGATCCTGTTGGCTTTCCCCTTTAATTCCATGTTCAACAAAAAAATTCTTGATAAAATTTGTTTAACAATATTTTTCTAATGCAAAATTACTCGATAAAAAATTATTTTGAACAAGTTTGAATTGCAAAAAGAAAATGATAACTAAATTATCAGTAACGTACCTATTTAAAAAAATACTTGAAAATGAAAAAAAGGAAAAACAAAGACAGGTGGAAGTACCAGTATGATAAGTTATACTTAAAATAAGTAATTAATGAAAAAAATTAATTTATATATTCGTTGTCAGGCAATTGTTAATCAAATTAAAAAGATTCCAATGTAGAGAGGAATTTTCTAGAAACCTAAGATTTATTTAAAAAAAAAAATTGCTTAAACTCTAAGTTGTTGAAACGCAAATTTAGCAATTGTCGAACTCTTTATCCCAATTTTTGTTGTATTTGTTTTCGGCAAAACAATGTAAATTACTGTACTTCCCAATACTTATTGTCCTCAATCAGGTTACATCTCTCAAAACAGCAAATTATTTTAAACAAATTACTAACAAATAGTTTATTACTTTGTGAACAAAAAGACAACTATTTTCCTAGGAAAAATAAATAATTTACTTATAAAAGAAAACGAGGAAATAAGTAAAATAATAATAAACAGACTTACCTGGAGTCATTACATCTGTCCAATCGAAATTTCTGGCTTCTAAAAGAAAACTAAGTCACCAATTTCCAAAATTCAATTTATCAAATACAGCCGAAGAACCAATATGTGAGTAGATCTATTAATTTGAAACGTTTATACGTTTTTAAATACTAGCTGCCTGAAAATTCATTTCGTTGGGGTTCATTTCTTGGCTGTTCAATATGTAGGATAACTGGTCCCATAAATTGTGTCCAAGTAGGGAGAAAAAAAGGAAATAAAAAACTGATAATTATTCATTTGTAATTTTGATGAAAATTTATAATTTTATTAGCTAGGTATATAAAAATTTATAAAAAAAGTGAATTAATAAAAAATATTATTAGTCAGTCCTCTATTATAAGCTGGTCTTAATTGAATACGAATAATTCGTAAATTAATCTCTCCCGGATTTATAGTTCTTCTAAAGAATTTTTGAAATCTTGTCGATAATAACCATATAGAATTATCTGGTTCATTAAATCTTATTTCAGCTGGAAATTGTAATAATTGCGGATCATACGCTATCAATCTGTAAAAATTTTCATAGAAATTAATCCTACAGTTTGTTTTAATTTAATTAAAATACAAACTTTTGACGATTTGTGATTGGACTCCATGAGGCTACCGATGTTTCAGTCAACGGACTAAAATACAAATCATCATCGATTGGATTCAATGCTAAACCTAAGCCTTGTGATGATTTCCTTCCCGCTAAGGAAATTGGTAAAGATTCACCTTCAGCTGGTGGACCTTTTGTTAATACTGAAGTTGGTATGCTGAAAATTCTAATTTTTTTCCAATTTTTATTATAACAGTTAGATAACCAATTATACAAAATAATACCTGTCGGTGGCTAGTGGTTGGAAAAAGACAGTGGCTAATTTTGGTGAATGCGCTAAACCAACAATACCATCCATTAATGTAAATGTTTCACCACCAACAGTATAATCAGAAAAATCAGGATCTGGAAACATGGTAGGATGCATTAAACGCCAAGCTCCATCTCTTGCTGCATCATAAACGATCAGACCTGAAATTAAATTAAAATCATACAGGAAAATTATGATTTTTCCTCAAATATTTGTTCAGTTTTACCAGGTGCTGCTGTATCAGACATATAGACAAACGACCGGTCACAAGTACCTTGAATACTCTCATCGATAATTAAATTTGTTAACAATGAAGCTGGTCGTAGAACTTGCCGTGGAAAGATTACAGTTCGTACGATTTGGTCTGTATGTAAATCGTAAATTACTAGTTTTGGTGGACAGATTCTAGTAAAATCATCCAGAGACGTCATAACTCCTGAATCTAAAACCTGCAAGTACCATAAAAATGATGAAATTCCAACAACAGGCTAGACTTACCCATAATCGATTACAGGAATCCTTTCTCATACGATATACAGAAATCAGACCAGTACAATTGTTAATATCACCTCGACTGATACTGTGAGCTTCCCAATTTGGGTATGGTTGTAGTCGTGGACTAGAATCAGGGGAATTCCGGGCAATTGTTGCTAACGTTGCAGGAACACCAGCACGTAATCGTGGCATTGATAAAAATATACGATCATCGGTGATTTCCAATCCTGTAAATACTGTATTTTCTGGCCTGAAATTATTTTTTTTTATTTCAAATAGAAGAAAATTACGTTACAATTATAGAAAAATCATACCTGTAACACTGAACAAGATCTTGATCGAATGGAAAATTGAAATCTAACAAATTCCATTGTTTCAAGATTTCTAATTCTGATGACGAAATTGTTTTCAAGAAAAATATAGAAATGATGAAAATTTGTTGCCACATTATTAGACTTTATCTGGAAAAATATTATACAAAATAGAAATTAATTAGGTATAGAATTGTAGTAATTGTGGATAAATATAAAATAATTATGCGATGGCCGGGAATCGAACCCGGATCAACTGCTTGGAAGGCAACTATGCTGACCATTACACCACCATCGCATGTTTTATTACCAAAAATGGTAATAATTTGCAAAATATTCGGTGGGATTCGAGCAAAGTTATAGAAGTCAGCTCTCTCGCCTAAAGAGCCTGTGCCACTAGTCAGGATAATACTGATTTGTGAGCGTCCGTCCTGATTACAAAATTTCAAGTTACTTGTGTTGATTTTTCAAAAAATGTCCGGTTTTTTAGAAGAAATAGGCTTTCCAGAACTAAACACCAAATCCTTCTAAAATATCAGTACTGTCCAGCCCTGTTTGCATAAGTATGGCAAAGTATCAAATGTTCTACAAGAATCTATATATTGATACTACAAGGATAATAAGAAATTCTTGTCCAAGGAACCTTATAGTGTAACATGATTAAACCATCGAACGATTAATCATATAAAAGCAGACAGGAAATAACAATTACAATGATTTGGTGTAAAGACACGAAATCCAGAAAACTTAATTAATTTGATTACTGGAGCTAATTTCTCCAAATCAATTAACATGAAAAAAGATTAAGTTTCTTAAAAATCAGTTGCAGATATTGGAAAAAAGTTGAGGAGATACGGTATTTTTCATAAGATAGTCGACCTTTTCGCCAGAAAAATCCCAACAAATTCATTGCATTAGTTGCAGTCAATAAGAATGCACCTATAAAAATGCATTTAAACATAAAGGTCAACACAACAAAAACACTACTAACAATAAACATCTTTTTGTGTTTTCATTGACTTGGAACTAATCAAATTATTGAATATTGTTACTGTATTTTATTTATTGTTAATGTTTATTATTGATATTGCAAACCATGTTCCAACTTAAATCAAATATAAGCAACAAAAAAATAATGTATATATGTAGACGATATGTATGGAAAATTGATTTAAACAAAAAAATTATCTGTTTACTTTCATTTTTGTGGGTTGTTATTAAAATTTGACGAGATAATGACCTCAAAACATGTAATATCTGTGATGTAAGATAGGTGAACGTGTGTACGTCTGAAATTTCACCAAATTAGTATTTCAATATCAACTAATTAAGATTGAAAATAAAACAATAAGTTTAAAGATTTATTATTGATAGCATTTTACAGAGAAAAAGTCGCACCATATTTACTATTTGTAATTTTATTTATTATAACGCACAGTTTTATTGTTGATACATTTCTATAACCTTCGTTATCATTTAACAATAATAAATATTATGATAAAAAAATAATTGGCTTGAGTTTTGCTTCAGGTTGTAATTTATGAAATTCGAAATTAATTGATACAGTGATTGTATGGGTTTTAGTCTTAAATTTTTTTGTGTCAAATATCTCATTAAGAAGGACATATTATATCTATATATAGGTACTGTACATATAATATGTCTATCTGTTGATATCATTATGTTGTTTTTTTGTTATTCTCGAGGAAAAAATCCACCATTCACTTTTCCATACGCAATAGTAGTATGAGAACACGCCCAAAAAACTGTTTCATTGTTTCATTCCCTTATAATAGAATAGAATAATAAAATTGAAAAATTATTCCTATTTATCACTATTATTTCTTGTTTCTTTTATTGTTTATGTAATATTATGGGGAACAAAATTATTATTATTATTGTCATATCAGTTTCCGGTATTTAAAATTTTCTTTAAATTCTATTTGAAATTTCTACCGGATTTCACCAATTTTCTTATCAATTTATGTTTATGTCACTTTCAGTTTATTTTACAATTAGCTTTTTTGTTAGAAACTACCATGTTTATGACAAATTACATGCATGAAAATGTATGAACCAGACGACGGCAAGACAGGTTTTTATTCAACATACTACAACAAGGAAAAAAACCAGATCAATTAAAGATGCTTCTGTTAGGAGAAAGTTACAAGTTTGGTCAATACTCTTTTATTCGGATTAAACGGGGATATGGATAATCCGGGTAATAAAAAATCAGGATAATTGAAGGTGGGGTGGGGTTGGTTGGTATGCGGATGAACATTTGAAAGATGAGCACACTTAGACAAGATTAGGTCCATTTACACGGAAGCTCCAATTTGTAGGTTTTGGCACGATGGGGGGCAAGTTTGGAGTGTACACTCGTAGGGCTCCTGGCCCAGGGTTGAAATATCATTCATGCACATCAGATTGTGGGTTTAGGGGGGTACAATTCAAAATGTGTCAATGTAAAATTGAAAGGCTTTGGAGTGGCGCACGTAAACTTTTACACGACATGCCCCAGGGGGAATTAACGTATCAAAACCGAGTGACTGGTGTGGCTATGCAAATGCTTGCACGTTAAGAGTTGTAAGCCAGACATGCGGCAGAAGAATGTGCTCCGTACTTTTTTTCGCAGGTCGAGTGTACGCTCTAAAACTGTTGAAAAAATCGTCCATGTAAACGGTCGGTCCTACTTTTTTACAGACATGCGAGCAATATTTAGCCTCGAATTTGTTGGCAAATCCGGTAATATGGTAGGACATTCTTGCCGGGACATTCTACAGATCACTTTTTGTTGTGTGATCCGCATAATCGAGCTTTTGTCTAATTGTTAAATATATTTCAGTTTTCGTTCCAAAACCCACGTACTGAAAACGTTCATACTTTCAACAATGCAATTTATAGAATAATGCAGTCGATCCAAGGCTATTGATTATTTAATAATGAAACAAAACAATGATTGTATATGTATTATTGCAATTCTGCATTTATTGTATTGTCTAAATGAAATAATTGGTGGAATTAGATTTTGAAAAAACATTCTAAAATATCTATTGTTCGATTAATTTAAACGTCAGAGAAAATTATAGTCTGCAACCTTTTAACTGCAATATTGATTCACAATTTGAATGGATAACAAAACCAATTGTTACTTTCTGTATTTTCGTTACAATTACTTTGTCAATAGTTCTAGTTTTCGGTTTCTTCAATTGACACATAATCATTAGATTTTGATTGATAGAAATAGGAGGTATTTATCTACATACATATATTGACCCAGTTTCGAAAATTTCAATGATTTATCAATCAGAAAAATAAATATTATAAAGATAGCAATATGGAGAAAATTAACAAATATTATTGAATAATCATATTACCTATTATGAATTTCTCTTATTAAAGAAAACCCACAAGATTGGTATGTAGAAACTTACACATGATTACATGCACTTCTTCAGTTAATTGCTTTGGAGAGTTATTCTTCGAATTTTTGGTTGATTGCTTCAAAAATTAGATTCATATATGTTCTTCCAATTAACTAATTAGAAAAAAAATTATAATATATTCACTAACAGTAAGATTATATAAGTCTCCTACAAGAAATGAATTTTCAACTCTCTATCGATCGACTATAACAAATTCTGATGGGGTGGCAGAAATTCAAAGAAAAAGGAAATGCAATTTTTTCTTTAAATTCAATATTCATGATATGACTTAAGACAATTACATGTGATGCATTATCAGTGAAACCTGTTCTATGTAATTTGCATATTTATATAGGACATAGGATATATCGACATTTCCTTTGGTGAACCAGTTTTATGTCTCGTGTTATGTGCTTTTTTTCTTGTTGTTGTTGGTGGTGTATTGGTTTTTAAATAAATGAAATCAAAGAAAGGTACAGCGGAACTCGGTTAGGATTTTTACTCCTCCACAGAGGCGAAGCAACCACGTATAGCGGCACATCTCAATCTAGTATGAATAGTCTGACCTTCTTATTGAATAAGATGCACACCTACCCATAATAGTGATCAGCGCTACTAGCACAGTGAGGAAGTGAAAATCCGATCCTTAGTTATAACGAATACACCAAGACCTGATAAATTCGTAGTAACAGTAACAGTTACTTCTTAATATATACAGGAAGTCTAAAAATTTAACAATTTGCTCATGTATTGTGAACAAATGCTGACCGTCTAATTTACAGACTGGAGCTAAGGTTTTTTACAAAAATATAGATTAGAGCTAACAGGGTTTCCAAATCGGTAAATAAAGAAACTTATTGTAAATGAAAGTCCGAGAATACAGTGGACATTTCCTATCAACTAACCTGTATATATGTAGGTATAGTTGTTTCGTAGTAAGTGTCAAAAAATTCCACGAAATGAGTGAATGAAAGTTTAAACTTTTATCTCTTTGCAATCGTTATCGTTATAACCGTGATCACTGCAATAATGTTCTACAGTAACTTCTAATTTCCTGATTTTTTTTGATCTTAATTTACGAAATATCCATATTAATGTGACACTTATTAAAAATCATTTCAACTTTTATTTGGACACACGGTGGATTACCGTCAGGGGTGGCTCCAGGTACAGCAGTGCCGCTACACAGGCACTTTTGTGATGTCTCTAAGCAGCACAGGCAGCACATTCTGAGAATACATGCTTAGAATACAATGACGTTATATCCGAGTGTCGCTATATGCAAGTATTCTTTTGATTTAAGTGAATGAACACTGCTCGGACTATGTTAGTTTTGTTGTAGTAACCAAGTTGTCCTTATACGAGATGTCTTTATAGCCGACTTCTACTGTAACAGACTTTGGCGCCTTTATGCAACTGCTCAGCAGGTTTAGTGCTTTGAACCCGTCCTGTTTTCAAGCAGCAAATATTTCAAAAAAAATGTCTATTCATGTATTATTTATTGAACTGTCTACGTTATATGTGGACTTTTTAATATCCTAGATTTCTATAACGAATGAAATATAGGTATTTTATAAATTTTTCGAAAAAGTTACTTCTAAAAACACATTACTAAAAATTGATTATATAAACAATTAGTTTCGAAAACATTCTATTTTATGACTTTCTTCAATTCAATAAAAATGTCTTATATTATCATTTATCAATGTGTTACACCATCGATTGCAAAATTTAAAAATTGAAAAATTTTGTGGAAATTTCGCTCTAGAGATAAACCAATAAATAAATTGACACATAGACAAACTCTACATGGAGAATATAATAAAATTCTTTGAATAATTCATTAATCAAATGAATAATATGTACTAAAACCACATGATACCTGCCGCTTATCGTTTTTCTTTTTGGATATCTCCATTTGTCAATTAGACATGAAAACTCAATTGTTGACATTTCGCATCCAATCAGTACGTTTTTTTCAGCCTCATTAATTGAGACAAATCTGCAGAGGCACTACGCTAATTAAACGAATTAAAATCTCAACAGCCACTTGTATTTATTATTGTTATTATTATTAATATTGTTATCACTGTTTTTTTAGAGAAAATAGCAATAATGTATTACGTATGATATACTTTTTTTGGAAAGCTGGTGCTATACATATGCGTTTGTTTAAATTTCATGGAATTTCTTCAACTTTCACGGCCAAAAAAAAATACTACTATTATATACCTGTATTAGTTGCTAATTAAAGCAATATTAGTAACATAAAAATTACATCACCGACAAATTATACTCTAAATTCAATGGTCTACTTATTCATTCAAGATCAGATCCATACATATTTGAAAATATTGTAGAATACATAATTTTTCAAGTTGCCGAAAAATAATACTTGAGCAGGTAGGTATAATAAAATGTAAAAAAATAAATATTTTTTTATTTTTAGAGAACTTGATGGAGGTTTTTTGAATTTTAAGTGGAATCTTGTTGATTAAAAAAAATTTAAGGAAAAACCGTACACAACAATATTTTCATATTATTATTCACTATGTTAAATGTCATTTAACTCAATTTTTGTCTATAATTGAGTTTGGAAAATTTAAAATGTTCAGCTTCAATGGTCCTAATCGGTGAAGGTTACAGGTTTCGTGGTTCTCCACGATAACATTCACGCATTTAATTTTTAATTAATCCAAAAAAAAAGAATAAATTATACACGCATAACAATCAAAAGCCCTTTAATAATAAAAAAAATTATATATTACCTGACTGTTGAAACGTTTACTCCTAGTATTGTCGCCCTTTCTAATTAGCCCTTTGTTCCAATACACTCCACTACACGATATGTGTATGTATAAGGATTTTAAGTGGTAGCCACCGACATATCTCTTGGCTTTGGCACTATACTTTCGCTTA
>JAZBHA010000156.1:46270-82940 GCA_037464855.1 Iselma pallidipennis | reverse complement strand
CCGCTAGCCACCACCAGGACAACAATAAACACTTGAACGACCTTAACACTTCAAATATCCGTTTTAGTTTCAACAATCACTAGAGCAGCTTTTTGAAATATTTGATATTTTAAAGAGATCAAGTATTGATTTCAATATGAAAGGGAAAGAAATAAAAAGGAAACTTTTACTTTTTGTAATATCTAAGGGTGTTTTTTGATGTCAACAAAAAAAGAAAAGTCAGATATTATCAATGATTTTTTATTATTGATGAAACATCATTATTTTTCACAAAACAAAAAGATTTTTCTACAATTTAGTCACAAGTCTTGATAAGAGGATGTACAGCCATAGATGGTCCAAGACAACCAACTGTATTTGTGATGTAGTCATGGAAATTACTTTCAATAGCCCACATAAGTCGTTTATAGCCTGGTACTACTTGTGTAGCTAAACGGCAATCACCGCCCTTTTGTACTAATAAGAAATTCTCCGGTTTGAAGCATGTATCTGAATTCCAGATGTAGATGTCTGATTCACCTTTATGTCTAAAGAAGATGGCTGCACCATTATCAGTACCTAAAAGTACGATTCTGGTACCAGGTGGTTTAGGGCCAACATCAACAACAGCACCACTAGATTGTCCCTTTTGTAGATAAGATGCTTTGATTGAGAATAATCTTGATGATGATAAGTATGTGAAATATAAAACATTGCCACATGATTTACGAACTAAAGCAATATATAAGACATCTTTGTGACATGAACCATCACTAACAGCTTGTGGTAAAACAACTCGATATCCTTTACCAGCAAACACATCATAAACTAAAATACTACCAGTACCAGCATCACTAGCATACACGAATGCATTACCATCTGGTGCATAATCAACGACCATATATTGGAAACGACTCTCTGGTGTCATAAATGGTGTTAAATCAACAACTTTCATTACTTGTCCAGTAAGAGCATTAAGACCGACAATTTTCGGTGGACATCTACGTACTGGTTGTTCCAATGTATTAACAATACCCAAATCCAACACCCATAAAATATCCATTGGATCCATGAATATATCAACGACGTTTTGTAATGCTTCACAATTACCTTCTTCTTGAATCCACCAGCATGGGAATGGTTCTAGTGTTGCATGACAACCTTTGGCTTTCAATGAGAATTTGGCCAATGTAAATGGTACACCATGACGGTAACGTGGCAAGGCAACAATTGCATCATCTTTAAAGATTTGTATACGTGTTGCAATTAGATTTTTCGGTACATATCTGCCAGTTGTTAAGTAGATATTTTTCGTTGCTTCGCATGGGAATGCTAAATCGGTACCTCTTAGACGATAACTTAAATCTGGTATCAGATTTTTACTACAATCACTTTCGGTACCAGCAAACAATCCAGCCAATAAACAAAGAATTGCTGGAATTCCTAATGAATTGCTGAAAAGCTGTAGAAAGAAAAAATTGTTAATTTTTAGTGAAATTTTAGATTTTTTTAGAAATTCTCTTAATACCTGCATGTTTCCCTGAATGGTAGACGAAACGAAATGTGATGCCTTCAGTGTCGAATTGTTGGGTTTATATAGTTGATTTGTATTTAGATTTACAACATGACTTCACGTGTATATTTTGATTTTGTTATTAAAAAGTGTCGATTCAGACTTGACCTTGTTGGTGCCAATAGACTCGTGTTGGTACAAAAGTATAGAATTTTTGAAGTCTATTTAATCAGTGATTTAGAAATGTAAACTAAAAATCTATTCTTTTGATAGTGGACGTACCAAAATTCCCAAAAAAGGCCCTAAACTTATCTACTTTTAGAGTAATTACACGATCTTATACAATAAATGTTTAGAATTCTTGTTATTTTTAAATAAACACCTTTAGACACGTTCAAATTTGACCTCTAATCAATAATAATAATAATGTGCCTATAAAATGTCCACTAGACGTTTTTCCGACCATCATTCACAATCCAGATCCAATAGTGGTAAATTAACTCAATATTTTCTCACAAAAAAAAATAATTACACAAGTATTGTATTGATTTTTCTAGGTTCGAACCATGTTGCGTTTGTTCATTTTCGCTGCACTCGTCTCGGTAACACTTCAAGCTGTTTGTGATAAAGACCTGCTGAAGACTACCGAATGGGTTGGTGGTAATTTTGATTGGCCCAATTCCGCCACCAAATCCATTTATCAATCATCTGGTCGTTTTATCCGGAAAAATATAATCGCCACACGTGCTCAAGTTTATGGTGATGAAGTTATTGTAGCATTACCGCGTTACAAGCCTGGTGTACCAGCAACATTAGCTAAAGTCTCATTGAAAGTACGCGGTTGTGAAGCAACATTACAACCATTCCCGTGTTGGGCAACACAAGAAGAAGGTCATTGTAGTGCCTTACAATCAGTTGTTGATATTATTGTCGATCCAAATGATATCTTATGGGTGTTAGATGTGGGTGTTGTTAATACTTTGGAACAACCGATCCGAAAATGTCCACCAAAAGTATTAGCCATCAATCTACGTACTGGTAAATTGGTGAAAACAATTGATTTGTCTGGTTTAGTAGCACCAGCATCCCGATTACAATATATCCAAGTTGAATATTGCCCAAATGGTCGTCCATTTGCTTACATCAGTGATGCAGCAACTAGATCAATCATTGTTTTTGATGTGAGTGGTAATCGTGGTTATCGTGTTGTCTTACCAAAAGCTGTTATTGGTACTGGTAAACGTGATGTCTTATATATTGCTGTGACACGTAAAGGTTGTGGTAATAACTTTTTGTTATTAACATATCTGTCCGGTGCTAGAGTCTTCCAAATACGTACCGACTATTTACGTGCCGGCTGTACTGCTGGTAAAATCCAAGATCTAGGTCCAAAACCAGGCAAACTAGTTGTCTTAGGTACTGATTTGGGTTCAGCTTTGTTTGTACGTTTTGAAGGCAAACCAGAAATTTATCGTTGGGACACCAATGTACCATTATTACCAAATGCTTTAGTTTTAGTACATAAATCACCGAAATGTTATCTATCAACACATGTTATTCCCGATGTGAAACGGGAACGACTACGTGTACTTGAAAGTAATTTCCCTGATTTCATACAGAATACAGTCGGTTGTGGTGCATCGCAACGAATTGCTATTCTAGGTGGTTGTACAAATCCAAAAAATAATCTACCATTACCATAAAATGATAAAATTAAACATGTAAATGCCAATTCTCAACAAATAAAATGTTTACAAATTTTATTTTGATTGTTTTTTTATTTATCAACTTTACACAAAAACACTAAATTTTAGAATTTTAATCAAACGTTTCTTTAGAGTGATCGATGAATTTTTGGAACAATCATGTGGTGATTGTGGATTAACTAGCGCCCAAATTCCATTCTGTGGTCCTGTATACAATTGCGAAACATATGGTAGAGTTTCATATGATTGCGCCAAAATTGTGTAAAATTCAGCTTGTGATGGATTCCTACAAAAAAAAAAACATTAAAATTTCTCAAAAAAAATCACGACCTTCGAGATAAAATTGATCGAAAATTAATCAAGTGCGCGATGGTGGTGTAATGGTCAGCATAGTTGCCTTCCAAGCAGTTGATCCGGGTTCGATTCCCGGCCATCGCACGTAACTTTTTTTAGGTTTTCTTTATTAAAAAAAAACCGTACCTCATATCCCATCGAACCACAGCATAATCATTGGTTAGATAATAGATTAAACCATCTTTTAAGTCAGCAATAAGTCCACTAGAATCCCCCAATTTTTCTCCTAAATAGCTTGCATCCAATTCTGATATTTCCTGAATTAAAAAAGGACAATAAATAAATAATTTAAACTAATTAAATCAAATTGATAGATACATCTGTTAGTTCTCGTAGATTGATTGAATGAATTCCACGATTTTTGTAGCCAGTCATGAATAGAATCGAACTAATCCGTGATATTGCCAAATATTCGGTTGGTACTTTCATATCAACAATCCACCATTTATTATCATTTAATGAAAATATTAATAAATTATTTATATTATCAGAAAACCCGATATAAGCTCTTGAATCATATCCAACAGGATCGACAACTAGATAATTTAAATAGTTGCTTGAATCCAAACCATCAAAATTGAAACTAATCATTGTTCTTTGTAATAAATTAAATATCACAATTTTACCATAATTACAATTTATATTGCCTTTATCTAGAACCCATAAACGTCTCTTTACTAATTCTAAATCTAAAGAAATTGCATCTTGAATATGGTCACAATTATTCCATTCTTGATGATTGGCTAGCAGAGATTTTCTAATAAAACGTTGTTTTTTTTTGTCGAATCAATTATTTTGTGTAAGAAATAATAATTCACTTACTTTGGACGAAAAATTGTTGGTTGATGGTCCATATACCAGGAATTCCAGGAAACTTCAACAATTGTTGGATATGTATAATTGTTATAACATGAACTTCTTGGTAATGCTAGGAAAGCACGATTACCGAATATTGCAATACTGGAAATATAATAATTTGATGATATATTTAAATAATTTAAATCCCACGAATTGGAGAATTTTTGGAGAAATGTTAATAAAATTATTACTAAATTACTGTTGAAACTGGCCATTCTTTCGGTTTTTTTTTTGAAAGAGAATAGTTTATAATAGAAAGGAAAATCGATAAAAAATTTGTTAATTTGCTGATTTGGTTAATTATGTTGAGTAATTTGTTTATATACATATATTAAAGATCAATGACCGTTTGTAAGTATTACAGATTGATTATTTTACATTATTATTAAAGAAGAGAATGTACGTAAATAGGTCAAGATATCTATCTTCTTCAATGTTTTGTAACTACTTTTTCTATTTGATATCGTCTGTAATTAATTTTTCTATACGTTATTACGTCGGCAATACATTCTCAGACCATGGAAAACCATCTTAAAAGCTATCCTTCACTGCATACAATCTCTAATACCAATTGTTGGCTCCGGGAAACCGTTCATTTGAGACAAATTCAAAAATACAAATCCAGATCGAAATAATAGGTAGACTTTTCTTTGTCTATTTGGGACACTAGACCGTTTTATCGGGACAGGTTGCAGAATTTGAAACTTTTCCTCAATTATCTCTTTTAAGGTGTCCCTATTCCGTTATTTGGCACTTTTGTTTTGTATGTCACGCTCAGATTTCAGAGACGGCGACAGCAATCAAAAAGCGGTTTTCAGGTTTAGAATCTACATGTTCTCGTAGGGCACCGGAGGAAGGTTTGGTAAGTTCTTGTGGACCGGAAGTGTTGAGCAAAGGGCCCAAAGTTAGTAAAAATAACTGAACCTAAAAATGAGATTGCTGTTACATCAATGACAAAAGTCGATTTTATATTTCATTTGAGCGAATCTTTGGTAATTATTATTTTAACAATTTTAATTTGGTTGCGCTTTCTTTCTAAACTATGGAATGACATTTAGGTACAGCTATCCGTTTACGGGAGCCGCTTGAGTTTGTATGAAAGCTATAAACTTTGAGCTGAGGCACCGCTGGTTGGGGTTGCCGTTCATCGAACCACAGGAGATACAGAGGCTATCCATTCGAGACATTCTGGGCTTTATCAAGAGCTCAGGACTGTAGAGGACTGTGAAAAAATCGGGAGTCTAAGTATAACTGGGGAGACACAGCCCCGCCTAAACATTTACATCTAACTGTGACCAACTTGTTTAATGGTAGTTTGTCTTATTCTTATTATTTATTATATATCAAACTCTGCATAGTTGGAGGCAACCGGTTCATTGAGCTAAAACGTCCAAGTCCCGATGTGTCCTTACCACGTAAGTATTTAAGAATAAAAATGTGAAGTCGGTTTATAAGCAAAGCCGTTTTTTCATCTTTACAAGTGTAAGGTCCAATATCATATGCAGTTAGTTCAATAATAAGCTATAACAATCTTTTTAATAAGGAAGGACAAAAAAAATCAATAAATTGATTGACTGGAGAGTACTCTTTCTACTGAAACTCCTTTGGAAGTAAGGCTTGAAGCATATGCCTCTAATGCCTATATGTTTGAACTCGGCCCGGACTATAGGGACGGAGAGGACTCAATTGGGCTCACTGAGGCCCTGAGTCTATAAAACCTGCTATGAAACATCATAACTAATAATAATAATTAGCCACGAAGCCACCTTCATCCCAAAAATACTGTCTCATTATTACTTGAAAGTTTTTTGAACTATGCAATACGTAAACAAGGATGAAAGACCATTTAAAAATGTCCTTTATGTGTAGCAATAGAGGCTAGAGAAAATGACGCGAAAATAAATTACCAGGGTGGTAACTTTTGAATGTTTCGTTATCGGTCAAATTGCTAATTTAGGAAATATTACCCACTCCCAACACTTGTTAAGCCACTGTACAATTCATTAATGCTTCTCTTTCCAACAAGCCTTGATTATTTGGTTAATTTAGTCGGAATTACCAAGTCAATTTAGAATTACTATACATTTTCATATACGATTAATTTTACTCCTTGGTCTGTATATGATATCGACCAGATCTAGATATGTAACCAACAATACATTAGTTCTATAGTTTCCCGGTAGATGTCTTAAAGATTACGTGGCCCAAGTGGCGTCATTTTCCACCAATTAGATTCGTGAGTTGGTAACAAATGACGGTCGTTGAAAAATCGGTGACAAATGGCTGACATTTGATAAAAAAAGTGTACAGTGCAACAACGCGTCTCTTGTTCTTTTTCCAATTAATTCTTATCAGTTTTTTTTGGTTATTTAATTTGGTTTAATTGTAAAACGGGAGAAAAAAAAGAAAATAATGGTTTTATCAATAATATGAACAACCACAACAACAACAACAATGTGTGATTATTATGTGTGATAACAACAATTTCTCAACATTATAATTGGTGGTGATTATTGATAAAGAATCGAATTTATTTAGTGATCTATTGATAATTATTACAAGAATTTTAATTAGACGAAATGACCCTAATTCCAGAAAACAATAATTTACAAACAACAACAGGTGATTTACCAAAATTGAAACGTACCTTTACATTACCAAGGAATCCATTTAATTCGACAAGAATGTCCAAACGGCGGCCAAATAATAACAACAATAATAGTAATAATAATAATCATAATAATAGTAATGGTAATAATAAGAAGGATGAGATTACTGAGAATGAAGATAAAACAAATATTAATAACAATAATAATAAGAAGATATTTCGTCGGCCGTCATTGAAACGTTTCATAAATAAAATTGCCCAACATATTGGTGGTGTCCAAGTAATAAATCAAGAGAATAATAATCGTGTACCACCAGTTGGTGGTTTACAAACATGGGGTCCAAATGATATACCCGGTGTTACCGGTTTAAAAAATCATGGTAATACATGTTTTATAAATGCTGTATTACAATGTATATCACATACAGATATATTAGCTGAATATTTTGTATTGGATCGTTATAAAATTGATTTATTAAAACGGAATAAATTGAATTCGAAAAAATTTGGTACCAAAGGTGAAGTCACCGAACAATTAGCATTATTATTGAAGGCATTATGGGCATGTCAATATAGTCCAGAGATTAGTACGAATTTTAAACAAGTCATTGAACGACATGGTACACAATATAAAGGTAATCAACAGCATGATGCATTGGAATTTCTTCAATGGTTATTAGATAAAGTGCACGAAGATCTTAATACAGCATCGAAACGTAAATACAAATCGATCAAGGTAATAATACATTTTTATAAGTAAATCCCCCTCGTCCCCCCCTGCCACTGTTACCAATAAAGTCATACAATAAAATCAATAATTGTATATATAGATGACTTGTTGGTATTACTGAAAGGTAAGAGTAGGGCTCTTGGGTCTAGCCCCCTTCCCGTGGTCGTATGCAGTTGAAATTTTGTGGACACACTATATGACCCACGAGGATATCAAAAATAAAAAAACCACCCCTTATTCGGTAACCACCCCCTAACCACCCCTATTTCAACCCGTAGGGGTAAAAGGCGCTCACCAAACGAAGCGGAAGGTGTCAAAACGTAAGTATGAATATTTTGAAATTTGTAGCCCACGTATTTCTACCCCAAATTAGAGGGTAATTTTTACAACGACATGACGCTGTCAACATTGCACTCTAATTTGGGGAGGGAATACGCTAGATAGAAATTTCAAAAAATGCATACTTACGTTTTGAGACCTTCCCTTTCGCTTGGCGGGGTCCTTTTGCCCCTACGGATTGAAATAGGGGTGTTTACCCCCGGAAGGGGGTTGGTTTTTCGGGGGTGATTTTTTTATTTTTGATATCCTCGTGGGTCATATAGTATGTCCACAAAATTTCAACTGCATACGACCACGGGAAGGGGGCTAGACCCAAGAGCCCTACTCTTACCTACTGAAATAGCTCAATATTCGTCTTTTTTCGTTTCTCCATAAACTGTTGTTACATAACTCTACCCAGCTCGGTTTGTTGACAAGAATACTGTCAGTTATCAAATTTGTTTACAAGAATTTTTTGAAATTTTTCCTTTGTTTAGTCGATCATTATTATTAATAATAATTAATCTCATTATCGTTTTATTAAATTGCGTAATTACTACAAACAGTATATGTATAAGCAGATATATGGTGTTTTTTTCTCTGTATTTTCTTAAAAAAAAATATTTTTATTACGATGCGATAAAAAAAATATAAACAATTGGAACATTTTCGATTTTTTTATTGATTTTTCATTATTATTTTTAATATTTTTATACCTACTGTACTACCGAAAACGCCCCTTCAAATCAATGGCTCTTAAGTACCTTTTCACACTAACCCCGTTCTGCCGTCCGTCTAAAGCGCTGTCCAAACTTTACATGCATTTAAATGGGACTTTCTACCGCCATACGGCTTTTTCGCCGTTTATCTGGCATTTTTGCCGTGTAAACGGTGATTTCGCCGAACAAGCGGCTGTTTGCCCTTGAAGAACAGTATGCAGTATGCAGGTATAAAAGAGTCGTTGGAAATAATGTACAGTACCGTATTAAGTGAAAATTCGGCACACAATCCAATACTCCCTCTATCCCAAATAAGCCTCATACTGGATTTATTAACCTTAATTTTCATCTAATTCAATGTAAAATATGTAAATGTTACATAACGTAATTAACCTTCATTTTCTCAATATTCATAATGTATTTAAACACAAACTGCATCAATATCCTCAAAATATTTTCTACCTGTCGCTGCGAAACACCTCTTGGTGAAGAATGACGTCAAATTCCATTGACTTTCTATTATATAAGTAGAGATGGGGGTATTCTAAAGAAATTTAGTGCTCATTTTATTTCGAGAAAACTCAAGGAAGACTGTTTTTTGGGTGGGCTCGTCTTTAAATGTTGATACGGTACTGGAATAAGCTGATGTTGTAAAGAAAGTGTGGGAGAAATCGTTGCCGGCATTTTCGCTGTTTGTCCGGCAAAAATGCCGGTAATGTGAAAAGGTACTTTCAACCCTTTGGAAACAGAGAGCATTTTACCCATTTTTTCATGTTGTACAGAATCGTATGCATTTCTGTGAACAAAGTGGGTGAAAAGCTCTCTGGTTTAATGTTTAACACTTATGAAGTCCATGTATACAATGTATGAGCGAAAGGGTTAAACAGTTGATTTTAAGAAGTCCCATTTCGAGCTCAATTCCAACTCAGATCCTTATTTGTTGCATGAATTTACACGATCGATCCAACGTTAGATATTGTTGTTGACGTCCGTGCGTAATACTCATATTTTCCATTTTTGGTGCTCTTACGCCAATGAATTCAATAAATCGGAAGCTTGATCGTCAGTTTTCTAAGGATTGTAAACGAAATCTTTAGACGCACTCTATTCCCTCAAGGAGCTCTGTAAACAGTTGATTTTATGTCCAATTTTGAGTCTAATGCCGAACTAGAAGTCCACGCACCCCCCTAATTCAATCTGACTGATCTAACGAAGCGCTAATGATATAGTATAGGATGTTGTACTCAATTGCCGAATTCGGCCAATGGGCGAAATGTATACCCACAACGCGTTTTAGGTAAATTACTAAGGTCTTTGTCTGGTCCGAGCGGAGCGAGGGGAGGATGCCTATTGTGCCTATTTGGAAGATGCTAACTTGACTGTTTAAAGAGCCTTTTAAATACCACCTATATTGTCGGTACCACATTTATACTTATTAACTAGTCAATTGCCAGTCGATAGAAAGAGTTAGAGGCGAAATAATATTACTTTTCACTATTTAAAGTTATAAATGATACCGGTTTTGGTACAGGGACATCTTCGGTCGTGACTGAAAACCTGATACTTGACATTTAACTAAATAAAAAGTAAAAGAACATCGTTTTTTTGTTGTTGTTGTATGTACAAGAAAGGAAACCATTAGAAGATCTCGTTTCGATTTACCTTACTATTTTGGCAAATCTATAAAAGGAAACTTGCAGTGTCTGTTAAAAAAAAAAAAACATTTTGACATTCTAAAAATATCGTTTTTGTTACCAGTATTGTTTAAAAGTAAAACCTCGCTTTTTTGTTGTTATTATTCTTTGTATTTAATTGTGTGATTCGTTTTCGGGGTCAATGGTAAATTTCTTTATAAGAATGTTTCCATACGATAAATTGTGTGAATCTTGGAAATTTCTCTTTTATAGGTGTTATTATTAATTATGCATTTATTTATATTTATTTGTTAATAAAATCTCTATGCACTTATCTTACAAATTAATAGATTTAAACGACAGTAATTTTAATTGGAAAATTTCTTTTTTCCTTCCATTTCAACAAAATCTCGTGAACCTAAAATTAGTTTTGTTGAACTAGACATGAGTTGACGTCAAATTTTTTTATCTAAATTCAAACACCTTATAAATCTTTAGTTGATATAATTAAGACTTTTGTATTAAAAATATTTAAAAAAAAACCTAGGAAATTGTTGAATATTTTCAATATTTTCGCCTCATATGTTTTTGATTTTTTTTCGTTTCTCTCGTTTATTTTTAAAGAAGGTAAAAATTGAGAACAGACTTAATTAATGACAATGGATGGAAAGCTTCTATTTTTAAGTTTCCGCAAAAGTTATTAATTTTAATAAATTGTTTCCAAACGAAGGTATGAATAAGAAACGGGGGAAAAAAGTGTAAATTAAGGTTGTGGTTTAATAATAAATAGAATTAGTTCATGGATTTTTCTTATTATTATTATTATCATTATTATTAGATTAGACAAAAATGATACAGTTAATAAAGCTTCTTTTTTTATTAACTAGTTGTTCTAGTAATTTTTGAATAAATTAATGACGTCATAGTGTGTACTAGTGACCGCATTTTTATCAATTGCAATCATCAGAAAGAAAGAGTATTTAAAATTAACAATAATTTTGTATGAAAAAGAAAAGACAAAAAGGATTATTTGAAAAAGTATTCGGTTTTTTTGATAAAACCTTGTACTCGTTTATGTATCGTCCTTGGTTACTAATTTCACCTCCGGCGACGACGACGACGACAACAACGACGTCGTCCTCGTCGTCATCATCATCAGCGTCGTAATCGTAATAGTATACGACCACTATCACGTGAAAATTATCCCATGTACGGGATATGTGATATAATATAACGTAGATTTGTGGAGGATATACAATAATAAATATGAAGGATAAACTAGACAAAAAGCGGATATAATCAATATTGCTGTTAATATTTAGATAGACAGGAATTCTGTTGTTTTTACGTTTCCGTTTCCGGAATTATTTTCAAATTCTTCTCGTCATGTGTTATTTTGTTTTCTTTCTTTTTTTTAAATAACAGGAATAGATCCGATTTGGTGTATATTTATGGAAATATTTATACATTCCGAAAAATTTCTATTCTGATTACTATAATTATCTATGCCAGTTGCATGTCTAATTTTAATAAAAGATTTACAATAGTTTGGGACTTTAATGTAAACATTGACAAACTGTAAATATTGTTAACACACGTTTTTCAAGTTCACGTGTTTGTAAAGGTAGCAATTGTGATATAGTTTAACAAAAAACAAAAAAAAAAATGTTTGGCGTCAATTCTTTCTATTTTTAAAATTGTATATCATCTAATGTTGTTTTTTTTATTGTCGTCATTGTACTGTTTACATATTCATTTTTCATATTACCTATCCATTAATCTAATTACATTGAAAAAAAATTAATATTAATTTGTGTCAATGGTTAAAAAATTAAAAAATAAATACAATTATTGTATAGAAATAGTGGAAAATTAAAAGTAGAACATATTCTTCTTTTCTTTTTATTTACAAATAATTAAAACTAAAATTAGTTCCGTACTCTGTAAAGACATTAGGGAAAGAAGAATAATTGTTCATTATTACTATTATTAGCAGTAGTTTTACTATAATAATAGCATAGTAATAGATGGTTTCATGACTATTTTTTACATTTGTCTATGTATACAGGTCAAGCATCATAATTTCCTATAAAACTTATTAGTAATTTTGATTCTTATGCTTAATCAGTTTTTTGTTCTTGAAAAAATTTCCTTTAAATTCCTCGGTTTTAAAAATTTCTCTTTAGTTTTCTTCCATTGGTGCGTATATCCTGTTTTTTACCTTTTTATTTGTTGTTCTTTTGCTTCCTTTTCATCAAAACTTTCATTAACATTTATTAGAAAAACAATTTGGTTTATTTTATGCGTTACAATAGAGAGTTCTATACGTTAACGTAAATTCTTATAACCATTCACGCACAGATATCTGACAGATGTATCGTCCGATCGGCTCGATTAAGCAGCCGTCCGTTGACTGAAGGTCGTGAAATCTGTCTGTATATGAGTCTGTCGACGAATCTGTCAGATACATCTGCCGGTCTGGTCTTTAAGTTAGTTTGAAAAATCTCTAGTAGTCCAATGAGTGCTTCATGGATTCAACCCATATTCATAGCGGGATTTATAGATATACGAAAAGTTTTTTGGTCCTTAGATAGTTGTTCAAGTCATTTTTATGTATTTTTTCACAAGTTTCATTTGCGATAATGTGTCCCTGTCATGTCAACCCAAAATCGCCTAGAATTCCGTGGTTGATTATAGGAGAGCAAAAGGATTGCTAAAAAATGTGGATTTTTTCTCGAATTGCAGATCTAGATCTATAACAGATAGGAATTGACGATCTGATCGACAGCTCCTGGTCGGTGCACGTCAGTAATCGCCAGACAGATCTGACAGATCCTGATTTGTCAGATTTCTGTGCGTGAATGGGTACACTTATTGTGTGCTACAAAAGAGAGATCTTCTTGCATCTGTTTAGGGTTATAAATTATAATTCTCTATTGTAATTGTTGAAGAAACCGAAGTCTTTTGTAGCACCCAACCATAAACAGATTTGACTTTAAACGTCGATATTCCTTAGAAGATGAATCCCACTATAACTTTGTGTTAAGGGTGTTCGTGTCAAGTGTGTTCCACTCTAGGTTGTTAGCGAATTTAGCGTTGTCGTTAACGTTTAACGTATTAACTACAAAAACTTTCACCATAGCAGATTTATTTAAAAAAAAAGTCACTAATAAAATTAAAAGTAGTAAAATAATAACAACCTTGAAGTTTATATGTATTTCTACTTGAAAATTGCATAATAAAAATAGCATTATTATACGTAAATCTTGATAAAAATTTACGGAATATTCCTTTATAACGATTCATATTTCTCTCGATAAATAGTTATTATTTTATGTAGGTATTCGTATTATATTGTTCTTGATTATTGTAAGGTTTTTTCAAGTTATTGTTTGCAACAAAATCTTATTTTTCCTTATACTGTAGTTGATTTTTATCTATTAAAAAAATTACAAAATAGATTAGGATAATATTGAAAATTTGAATTTATCATAATAAATACGATATGTGTCTGTTGTTCTATATCATTCTATGTTAAGTCAAGGCTTTATTTATCAGTTCTAATAAAATTTAAAATATTCCATTTACACCTATCCGTATGAAAAAAGGTGGTGAAATGAGTTTTCGACCTTTATATTCATTAATTGTCCCAATGGGACACCCTATAAAATATTGCATGTGTGTTTATTACGTAATTTATATCAGCAATGTGACCGGCTTTGATAATAATAATAATTCATTGTTCACATAACGTCCTGACACTGAATCATCAATTTGCTGTAATTTGTTGATTACAAATTTTTTTCTAATTATAAAATAGAAGATAGATAATACAACTATTGATCGATTTGATTGCAATTTGTTTTTAAAATGAAAAAAGTATATTAAACAAGTTTCATAGGGCATGATTTTGTCGCACGCACCCAAGTTTAGAAAACAAGCTGCAAAGCGGCGAGTTTTCTAAAGAACAAGTGTGGCAAGGGCTTTATGAAACGAGTTGTTTATACAGTTTTTTATATTATAATTAGAGTTTATACCTCCTACACAACAAACAACAATTTCATTATGAACGCAAAATATATCCGTAATAATATGCATTTAGAATGCAGATATAAAATATACACATGCTGTACTGGTTAATGAGGATATTTATAGAGTTAATTTAAAAACATACACGAGTACACACACACCCACACATATCTACAATACACTAAAATTGTTAGGTGTTATTTAATGATTAGTAGTTTTACATTATTGTTTTGTAAATTTTCAGACTTCAGGTCGACCAGACGAAGTGATAGCAGCTGAAACATTAGAAAATTATAAACGTTGTAATAATTCATTTATACAAGGCATCTTTCAAGCTCAATATCGATCATCATTAAGTTGTTCACGTTGTCGGACACAATCAAATACATTTGATCCATTTCAATGTATTTCTGTACAATTACCACAATTTAGTAAACAGTCTATTTATGTTACGGTAAATTTATTAAATAAAAATTATTTAAAATAATAATAATAATAATTTCTTTTTTTGATTGATTATTAGGTTTTATATACATCTCAACAACCAAGACAAGTTCAAATTGGTTTAAGTATGCCATCAGGTGCAACAATATCCGAATTACGAGATATATTAGAATCTGATACATCGATAAATCGTGCCAATATGTTAATAACAGAAATTGGTGATTGTGGATTTTTACGTACATTTACTGATCAACAATCGGTTAATATAATTAGTGAAATTGATCCGATTTATTGTATTGAAGTACCACAATTAAAAGATGTTGAAGAGGATAGTACTAGTGCTTATATACTTTTATGTTGGATTAATCTTCTAATTACTGATAATGGATGTGAAAGATTTGGTAAGTTAGTTTTAATTTGATATGAAAAAGGCTATTTTTAACAATGGAATTTCCAAATAGTTTCTTGTTATTGATAGATTTATAACACTTACCTAATAGTTGTTTATTTGTGGTCTTTGTTTTATCGGGGGTTTCCCGGTAAATATTCTAATCAATTCTACATATTTCAATACAGTTTCATGATTAGACTCTTAACTCTAAACTCCATACGATGCATAAAAGTGTTGTAATAAAATCACTATTCAAGGACTAACCAGTTTCTTTTTAATTTTTTAATTATTGATGATTTTACAGGTAGCCCATACACGATGCAAGTATCACGAGAGACATCATATGATGATTTACAGAAATTGATATTAAAAGAAATGGCACCAATTCTGCACGATGATATTTTAACAACATCACAACCTCGTGGTGTATGTTTTTTTTATTGTATTGTTATTATTTTTTAATTATTATTATTATTTTTTTTTATTAGATTTTCAAGATTCGTGTCTCGGATCCGGCATGTAATGATAATGAACCACCATGTTATTTAGAACCAGATTTAGAACATCCATTATTTATGGAAGCAATAGATCAATCATTAGCATTATGTAGTGAAGATGGTGGTCCATCACATGTTAAATTAATATTAGAATTTACACAAAGTGCCAAATCAATGATAATATCAGATGATAATGATATAATTGAAGAACATTCAACTGTTAAACAATTACGTGCACAAGCATTACATGGTGGTGCACCATTAACATTAGAAGAATGCTTACGTGATTATACAGAAGCTGAAACATTAACAGATGCATGGCGTTGTCCGCATTGTCAACAATATCAACCAGTTGTTAAAACATTAGATATGTGGTCATTACCTGATATATTAGTTGTACATTTTAAACGATTCCGACAGTAAGTATTTGTTTACTTATTTATTAATTTTTGAAATAATGAAATAGTTATGTAATAAATTCCAGACAAGCATTACGTGGTTGTAATAGTGCAAAATTGACAACAATGGTTGATTTTCCTGTTAATAATCTGGATATGTCACCGCATTTAGCCAATAAAGGTAATCAAACCAATATAAATCATATAAATAATGATGATCAAATGATAATGGCGAATGGTTGGAGTCCATGGAAACGTCGTAAAGAATCAACAATCAATAATAATATCTATGATTTATATGGTATATGTTATCATCATGGTAGTGATATAGAGACTGGTCATTATACAGCTGCCTGTAAAAATCCATATGATAATCAATGGTATTTATATGATGATGCTAAAGTAACAAATCTAAGTAAACAGACTGATGATATTAATGGTGTACTTGTTAATAATAGTGCATATATATTATTTTATCAAAGACGCAATGGTTTATATGTATCAAGTTCGAATAGTACTAGTAGTGCAGCTAGTACTAGTTCAGTTGGTTCATCCGGTTCAGATCATTGGGTATGTAGAATGCCGAAATTTATACCGCCGAAAAATTTAAAAACGGTTGAAAAGACACAAAAACCATCCCAACAACAAGAACAACAAACAATAAATAAAGAAATTGAAACTGTTAATGATGAAAATCAACCACAACAACAACAACAAATTAGTGAAGAAATTGCATTAAGAAATTCACAAAATACATTACATAGTAGTAATACAAGTGTACGAAAATCATTAGAAAATAAATCAACAAATACAATAAATGAACAACAGAATGATAAAAATTCGTTGGAAACAAATAATAAAAAACAACTATATACAACTAGTATTTATATAAATTCATGTGGTGAAGTAAATATATCAACAAAATCGATAAATGATGATGATGATGATGATGATAGTAATAATTTAACAATGACTGAACCTGAAAGAAGAAAAATTTATACAACAACTGCAGCCGTACATCGATATTCAGATAATGATCGAAATATCACGAAAACTCATCTAAATTGGGTAAATCCTCATGATTGATTTTATTTTATTTATTTATTTATTAATAAAATAATTTTCTTAGATGTCACCACAACCAGTTAGAAAGTTGAATCAGAGTCAACAGTCGATGTAATTTGTGCAAAAATGAAACAAAGCTCACAGTGTATTTTTGTATATAATGTGTAAGCACTAAAATTGTAGTTATTTTTTCGCCTCCTCTTTCTCCTCAAATTACTTTTAATTATAATTTGGGTTTAATTAATTATTTAATTGTTTTACTATTATTATTATTTTTTTTTTGTTTGTTCATTTCTATAAGTTTATTGTAATGTTGAGAATATTAATTTATTTTTATGTCAGAGAGATGATTGTGTTCTTCTTCTCTGAAAAAATTATTTATTTTAAAATAATTCAATTATTTGGTGATATTTACTATTGAAGAATATTAATAGAAGATTCCTGAAAATATTTCTACTATTTATCCAACAATAATAATAATTAATAATAATTAATTATATAGAATATAATTACAGATTTTATTGATTATATTTTACTGCAGGTTTTTTTTTGTTCTTGTTTTTTTATTTACTAGTCATTGAAAAATACCAAAAAAATAAAATTTGAATTTTCTGAATGTTTTTAAGGATCAAATAGTAGAAGTTGGTATTATAAGAATGTGCCTTAAAATTTAATTGTTTAAATTTTTTTTTGCTCTTTGGTTTTTACATCACCTGGTACTACAATTAATAAAAATAATTTTAAAAAATTATGTAAATTTGTCTAAAATAATTTTTATAATTTATGTTTTAGTTCCTTTGAATCAGTCTCCCTTATCCTGTTCCTGTCAATTTGTTCCAAGAATTTTCATTAACAATAAAAAGGCTACTAAATAAATTCGAAATTTTATCATCTCAGAGGTAACGAATAAGAGAAATCTGTGCAGTTTAAGGTAAGAATCATAAAGTTTTAAAAAACTAGCTAACATAGCAATAAAATGTATAATAAGGGCCCAGAAATCTAGGGCCAACTCTACGTATATCGGTACCTCTATGGACATCAGCCTTAAGTTGTGCTTCACACACGGACACAACTCGACACCCGACACCCTACAGCTAGAAACCCATCGTTTTATATGAAGCCTTTTCAGGCTCGTACAATTTTTCATGGAACACTTGGGAAACGCTGAAGTAGGCACTAGCCACTGTTAGTTTTGTCGTAATAACCAAGTTGGCGTTACAGGAGATATCGTTACAACCGACTTGTATTGTATACAGCAAGGGTTCCCAAAGTGCGGCCCGCGGCATCAATGCAATATTTTATATTTTTATTAAGTAATAAACATGTAATGTGGGTATTTGAAACCGAAAAATTCATGATTATACATATATCTATCACGGTTTATATAATTCCGATTGTTGGCCCGCCAAAAATTTGGGAAATACTAAATTGTCCCTTCTAAGAAAAACTTTGGGAACCCCTGGTATACAGTGTGGCCCCGGGATGTGGTTAACATTAGAGCCATATCCATCAAATCGAAGTTTACACTTCTATTTCATTTGAGCCATGTCTCACTAGGTGGCCACGGCGACGTTGCCAGCAGCGTCACCAAACAGGATATATGCAAACTTACGACGGGTATCTGACTTGGCGACGACTTGGCTACATGGCCAGTCCGAACGTCGCCATATTGGCAACGCTTCCAATAAAATGCATGGTAGTCAATGAGGGATCACTCATGTGGTCGCCAGTATCGTCGTAGCTCGAACATTTCTCTCGTCGGCACCGTGTTCTGCAATGGATACGTTTGACACTGAAAGTTTCATTGTAGAAATTAAAAATAGACCATCACTGTGGGATAGTTCTTCAGTGGAATATTCCAATCGCGATTTGAAAAAACAATGTTGGGAGGAACTTGTAAAGATTTTTGGAAGAACAGATCTTAGTATGGTGGAAAAAAATGAGTTCGGTAAGTTTCATATTGTTTTATTTATGTGTGTTATGTGTATTTAATCAGTAGCGTAACTTCAAATTTGAGGCCCGGAGGCAGAGTTTTGTAATGGGCCCCTTACAATATTCAAACCCCGTCATCCCAATGGGGAATAAAGTACAATAGGGGCATTTTGAGAGATCAAAAAGAAAAACAATTGGTCAAAACTGTTTGAACCCCACCCTGTAGGGTGGATAACCCTTATGGGCTTGCCATCAATTGCGCTAAGACAATGTGGAAAATTAGCATGCTTCTCAAAACCCTTTGCTAGTTGTGCCCAGGCTTCTTCTATGGTCGGTAACCCTATACATGTTCCCAGCTGTTGACATATCACGGTACACACTTCTCTGACCATTGTAATTATTGTTGCATATCCCAGTCGATAGTAGTAATAAAGGTCCATGAACATACAGCAACTGTTTATTTTGCAGCAGAGACGTTAAAGAAGAAATGGAAAAGCATACGAGGCTGTTTCACGCGCGAAATATGCAGAAGAAAAGCATTGAAATCCGGGTATGGTGCTGGATCCCGTAAAAGTGAATATACATATTTCCATCAGCTACAGTTCCTTCAAAAAGTTGTTGCTACTCGAGAACCCGAACCCACAGAAGAAACCACCGAGTGCTCAGAAGATAGTGACGTAACAGCACATAATACACTAAAGAGATCCAAGAGACGAAACACAAATACTCCCCCTGAAGATGATACATTTATAAATATAAAAGCAGAGTGGTCAGAGGATAGTGATGTAACAGCACCTCGTACACTACAGAGGCCTAAGAAACAAGACAAAAATACTCTCCCTGAAAATGATGGATTTATAAAAGCACTGAACAACTCTATCGAACACAGAGAAAAACGAGAAATGTCCGAAGAAGATGAAGACAGGTTGTTTTTACTGTCGTTGGTGGGCACATTGAAAAAAGTGCCTCCGGATAGAAAGATGGCAACGAAAATCAAAATAATGACTATACTTGACGAAGCGTCACAACACTAACTAGCTTATGACATCTTCAGATCAGTTCAGCCACCACACATATAGCCACGGTCCCGGCTGCTCAGAATCTGCCCGACACGTGGCAGGACACTCTCATCCTGGACATTTCTTAACGCACCGCCTGGCACCTGAAGAGTTGACTCGCCGGAATATTAGAGAGATTGTCCGGGTCCTCCAGTGATGTCGACTTTTACAAATTGTTCAGTAGAATCAGATTCTCTGTTGGAGCTATTTTAATATAAATACTTTGTTGTTATTATGTTCACTTACTTTAATGTAATAAATAGGTTTATTACTGAACTTATAGCTTTTCGTAATACTGTGCCTTGATTTATCCACAATTTCTTTTTCTTTTTCCTTAGCATTTTCCGACGTACGTACAAAAGTAGTGCCCATTCTTTCACGTCCATTTTTCAACTACTCAATTTCCACGTGTTTCTGCAACTCTGGCTTCTCTGCTCTGCCCACCTACAGATGCCAAGAGTAGCTACCTAGTGAGATATAGCTCTAAGAGCTGGAACATGTGAAAATTGAAGAGTTGAGTAATTTTGATTCCACCTGCGTAAGTTCTTTTTCTGCAAATCGCGGTAAGAATATTTCGCGAAAGAACTATTCCACAGCGATGGTCTATTTTCAATTTCTAAAATGAATCTTTCGGTGTCAAAATGATCCATTATGAAAATAAGAGGTAGGCTTTTTGATTTTTCATTTTCGATAGAAAGTCATTTTGTATAAAATTTTTGCTTACTCTGATACGTGATAAGTCGTTCAAATGGATCGGTTTCGGTCGATTAGCTCATCATCAGCATCTTATTATAGGTAGTAGTTACAATTTAGAATCGACTGAAACCGGTCGTCGTCCTTCATTATTTTCATTGGCGAATCTACTTTGAAACTATTATTTTTTGTGCCCGGCGTTACAGGAACCCCTATACTGGCCCCAGTCTTAAAGAGCCCCTAAATTTAACATGTGTTCAATGTGTAAATCTGACTGAAATTTTTGTTGTTGTCTAGAGCCATATCACTTAACTTCCCAGTTTACCAAAAAAGTCTTCTATTACCTTAATTTGGTAAATGGGCCCCACCATAACATTAGTTTTGGGTCTCGAAAAGTCTAGATGCGTTACTGATTATATATTTACTCGTTTTCGTTTGAGCTAACAGGAATTGGAGTGATTGATTTGAAGAGATGCCTATAGCTGTTTTCATTCTTTTATAGGGTGGTCGATATACAGAGGTGGTCATTGAATCTCAAAAATAATGATGATAGTGAAAACCAAGACTAAATATTGTCGAAGATGACAGGAAAATAGTTTGTTAGAGAACTTCCGATTTCCAGAAATTATCTGGAAGATTTGAAGCTTTGAAAGCTCTGTATATCCAGTTGCATATATCTGTACTGATAAAAAGCACTTTTTTGTATGTGTACACCGATGAGCGCCATCTAACAAAACGGAAGTCCAATTGCCTAGTCGCATGCGAATTGTAGCAGTGAGTGGGTGCATGTTGTTTCACTCGAAATTATTTGGATTAAAATCTAATTTAAAGGTAAAAAACCTAAATGAATCAATTATAATTAAATAAGAAAATTAGAAGTTTTCGATAAATTAATTGTAATTCTAGTGAAATCATTCTTTAATTTCAAGTATTTATTAATGAAACACAAAAAAAAATTGATAAAATAGTATAGCGTTATAGTAAAACTAGTGAGTCCACCAATGATTCATCTAACAACCAAAGGGACATGAATCAAAATCAAAGAGAAAGGTACACAAAAAATAATAATAATAGTAATAATAACAAAACAAATAGGGCAGATTATAAACAAAGACAAATTTCTTTCAAACAATAACAACAACAACAATAATTGCGTGCAATCAAAGGAGGTTTCATTTAAAATTCAACATTAGATTCTGATTAGATCATATTTTGTTTTATAGGTAATTTATTCAAAATTATATACACACATATAGTAGTATAGTTGAAGTAGGATAGGAAATAGAGAAAGAGAGAGAGAGTGAATTTATTGATTAAATTTAATAATAAAAATAATTAAATAATAATGGCATTTTTTTTGGCGGATAATACGCAAATCGATATAGTAGTAGTAGAGACGAGTGAGTAGTGTTGAAAATTATGGGGCGTTGTTGTAATTCCTATTGGAAAATTCATATAAATTGCAATATTTTTCTATTTCAGAAATAAACAATTGCTTGGTCATTGTTTAATAATTTTTGCCTTAAGTCAGTTTTATTTTTATCTACTTATTTTGCCTATAAAGGTCGAATATTTATTGAAAATCAGTATTTTTTTAAAGGAACTTTAAATGCTACTCGTATATAATTGCATTAAATATAAAACGGATATAGTATTTCCTCCTATGTCTTGATTTCCTTATTATTACTATTATTCTATTGTTGTAATTTGATTAGAAACATTTTCACGATTTTCTTAATTTTTTTTCGTTTATTTATTTTTATTTTAAACGATGAGAACAGATGGTTGGTTTTGGTGGGACAAAGTGTGTGGTCGTTTTTCACAAAGCTGGAGGGTTGTAGTAGTAGACTTGTCTGTATATTATTTGGAAAACAAAGTAAAGAAGCCCCTCATATTATTTTCTTCTTGAGGGTTGTTTGTAATTTAATACCATTTCTTATTTGAAATTCTCTATTGGAAAATTTCACTGATTACTACTGATAATTCTAGTAGTCTGCAATTATCATAATTTTTTGTGTCGCTCGCCTATTATTACCCTTTAATCATCATTATTAAAGGAGTGTGTCATTGTTTGCTAATTTTACTTGAAAATTCAATTAGCAGATGCGTTCTAAAGGTAATCAACCCGTTCTCACGTACCGACTAGTTTTTTTTTCGCGTTATTTTCTACAAAACAACACATGAGTTGTAAGTGTGACACAAACATACAATATAAGGGTGGTGCTTATGATCTACCCTTTAGAAAACAGGAGTTCTATTAATTACAAAACACCATTTACTTTATTCAAAATACATATCACACACATCTAACAAACTAGACAGGTAATTCCAATTTTTCCCTTCTTTCTAATTTAGATCAATTGTATGCATTTACTTCATGAATTATAAGTATAGTAGAATAGTAATTGTCTCATTGATTAGAAGATTAGTTTTGTATTTGAAGTTTTATTAATGGATGTTGCCGGCCGGTCATAGGGTGTTTTCTCTCTTTTTACTACTACGACTACCACCACGAACAACAACAACCACCACTACTACTACCACCACCACCACCCACCACCACCGCCGAATTGTCGACCTACGAGGGTGTGTGTGCAAAGCGTCACCGTGGAGCGAACCCCAGATCGATGCTTTGTGAGCCACGCCCTTAGCTGGGATCTTTGTGTCCCTTTTATACATACAATACAAAATCACATATTATTAGTAGAGATAGAAATAGTAAAATCACCCCCTCTTGTGTGTGTGTGTGTATAACATTTATACAATTTACGTCAATTTTGCGTGAATTTACGTAAACGTTGATAATGGGTTTTTTGTTTTTTGTTTGATGAAGGCAAAAAACATCAATTTTATATTGACAATCATATTTTATGTACAGTTTGATACAACTATACTGAAAGTTTCACAAAGGATCACAGACATTATGTTTGTGGGGTTAGTTACCCTTATTTTATATGGAACAAGGTCATCTTTGACCGTATAGTCGATGACAACAAAGCATTTCCTTTTTGTTTCTATAGTTCCTTTCAGATTTGAGGGTCCCTTACATATACTAAATACAGGAAAAGATGAAGAAGAAGAAAAACAACCGATCGAATTCTAAAGATTAGAATAGGGGAGGTCAAAAATGTCGTACGAATTTGTTTAAAAATTACCATAAAAATAGACGGATTTCTTATCCTTATCAGTCATACTGTATAGACACAACTATACTCTGGACTGGACTTGTTTTTTTTTTTGTAAGAAAATAACAATACAACCTTCAAAGTTAACATTTTAATTATAAGGCTTGTTGTTTGTTATACGAGTATACTATTGACATATTATTGTTTTCTATTGTATTGTTTAGAACTAGGTGGACTTAGAAAACAGTTGAATATTTGTCATTAAATAGATAACACATATCACGGATGACATTTCCTCCTTTAAATCATTTCTATGAAATTCTGTATTTGTCATTTAGATTGGAAGTAACGATGATGAATTTCTAAATAATAATATCGCAATTTTGTTTTCCAATTTTTGCTCATCTATCGCATAATTTTATTTATAAATTATTATTAAGCAATATTTACATTATATTTGATAGATAATGTAAATTGTCCTTGTATGTAGTATGATGTGATTTCTGTTCGTTACTTATGTTCGTTCGTATAAGAAAATTTAAAGTGTGGCAATTTTATTATTTTAAAATGAGTCATTTGATAAATCAATATCAATTAAAGAGATCGAGGATGTGTGTCTAAAAAATTCAAAATTGTTTGTCTTCCATTGGATATTAATTAATTTGAAATATTTTTATCAATATACAGGGTGTCAGCTTTCAGAAAATTCGCTCTCATTTCCAAAAATTAAGGGAAACCTTCAATGACATAATGACTTTCTGCGATTTTCTTTACACCGAAACCTTTTTAACTTGTGGTCTGTGCGAGAGATTGCACTTCATTTGAAATTTTGACCCAGAAATTCAAAGAAAATTGAATGAGACCATGACTTATCACATGTACTTTGGTCTCTAGAATGCAAAATCAATAAATTGTTAGTATCAACATCTTGTATAAGATAGTCTGGATGTCGGCTTACAAATCCTTCAGTTTTTTGCCCAATTTTCTTTTAAATAAAATGAAAACAGAATCGGTTTCGGGTCAGCATATCCATCCTCCGTTCTGAATCCGGTCTTGTTTAAATTATCAAAATGTTTGCTAATTGTTTTTATGTTTCAATCTAGCCTGATCGACTCGTTATAAACAGGATTCTGATATCGTTAGAAACGCAAATTAAATAAATTGCGTCCATACCAATTATCTACAGTTAATTTTAGACAATTTTCAATACCATCCATACATATTCAAGTGTTTACGGTGTGCTATAATAGAGAAGAGGCAGAAAAAAAGTACGAAATGATACTCGATGATGTGGTGTTGGTATAATTTTCTACTATCCACTTGATCTTCTTCTATCACCGTTCTCTTCTTGTTCTTCTTCTGCTTCTCATCTAGGTATAGTTACCGTCACGAAAATATACGAAAATAAATCCCTTGAGGAATTTTGACTGGTTGTTTCTCTTTCTTCGTTCAAATTATTCTATCTACAGAATTATTATTATTATTATTTTGTGTGTTTCTGTTTTACGTCTACACGATAATATATTTGAGGTAATATTTTATCTGACATAAGAGTGATAATAATGTCAGGAATGATAAGGCATTATTATCGTATAATTAAATTAATAGATAGTTGGGTATTTATTTAAATATTTACATATAAATGATTGAAATTAACTGGAAATCTTATTCTTTTCCCAATTTAGTTGTGAAACTGTAATAGATTCTGAAAATAGTTTGATTTCAGTTTCAGAATAAATATTTGTTATTTGTCTTTTATTGTTTGATCGATTATTGGTTCATTGATTTAGTGTTAATTTGAGCGCGAAGAAGCTTTGAATCTAACAAAAATAAAAATATCCAATTCGAAAAACGAAAAAAATAAATCGTGCATTGCAAAAATGATAAATTCTCATTTCCTCCAATTTACATTTTCCTCCAAGAATTGGTGTTTATTTTAGACAGATGAACACGTGAGAATAACCATGAAGATGAGATTTTCAGTTATAAGAAAAAATATGTATAGATGATGGAAGGAATATTTAAAGAAAAAACCTGCAAAACGCCAAGAATAATCAGTTATTTTTGAATATAAAAATAAAAGAAACAGAGGGCTTTACTGTAGCCACAATTCTGGTGGGTGTAATTTTTATCTTTCTTTTAATGTCCCTAGTTAGAGTTTAATTAAAACCAACACAATAATTATCCGGACTTTATCAACCGTGGAAATCAACAAGCTCCCATTTTTTATCGATCAAGTGTCGACAGCAACATTTCAGTTTTTCTTATTATTTCTTCTTTGATATTTTTTTTTGCTGAAATTATTTATTTCTTTTTTTTTTGTAAATAGTGGCCATCGGCGACTGGCAACCAGTGTGAATATGGTGTGACGTGAGAAGAAAACAATTTGCACAAACAATTTCCATCGTTCTTGGTACGATTTTTTTGGTATGGGCGTCTCTCCAGGTGAAGACGCTTATAGCATCCCGTTTTTGGCACGTTTGCTACATTCATTACCACATCTCAATGTTACATTTCATCAAGTCAATAATTCATTCGATCCCGAATCACCGGTCTATCTTGAGGTAAGTTTTTCCTAATGTTTTGATGAATATTGATCAACCAACCCTACATATGGATTTAATTAATTTTTATCGTAAATTATCAAGAAATAATTAAGTTGCCAGATGGTGGAGGTCTATCTGTCTATTTCAAAATTTCTTTGAAATACAATTCTGTTTTTTTTTTCTTGATAGTAATAGAAGGTAATGAACTCTAATTAAAGTTGGGCTTTTTTAAAGTAATCTCTTTTTGATTCAACAAACAATGTTGTTAGCCTTCGAGGTATCGGTTACGGTATTTTTTTCTAATTGATGGTTCTAAAATTGTAGAACTTTTCGTCATATTGCTGGAAGCACTTTTTTTCTAATATACCTAATATTTTTATCTCTTGTGCTTTTATATCAATATTGTAATAGAATCATTTTGAAACGTTTTCCTTGAGCAGGAAGATGTTGGCTAGGTCCAATTGTTTGCTTCCTGTGCAGCTGTTCAACATTTTAGATTTGAATATACAATTCCTCTATGCACATACACATATTATTATTATTATTATAGAGATATATGGCTGGCAGATATGAACGGGTAATGTCAATTTGAATAGAGCATTATCAAAACTGAATAAAATAAGAGAGAGAGACATACACACGCACAGAAAGAGAAATCCATTCAAATGGATTAAATTGAAATATTTTCCTCAAAAATCAGTACAACTGGTGTACAATTTTACTGTTTGTATTGAAAAAAAAAATTCAATATAAAAAAAGAATTGCTCTCTATTGTTGTTTTTTTCCTTTTGTAATAAAAAATCTTTGAAATTTCAAATATTAGAGTTGATTTGATGGATACGTACGTACTTACCTATCGATTGTATTATTATAAAAGAGAAAGTCTTTGAAAATTGAGAAGATAACGCAGTCAACAAGAGAATATGGATGTCAATGTTTCCTATTCATTTCGATTTTACGCCTGTGAATTTATGAAATTTTTTCACTAATTAGATTCGCGTTTTAAATTAAAGATAGGCGGCGACTTTGAAGAGTCGCAACAAGGTGTAAAGGAAAATTCGACTAACGAGCGAAAATGAGAAGAAAAGATTAAAAAAATAAAATAATAATAATAATAATAATAATAATGTATTGGACGTGCCAGGTGGCAAAAATTGAAAAAGAGTAAGTATAGTCGAGTTGCGCTCTGATGTTGGCAGCTAGCAAAAGAGGCACAGTCGAGTTGCGCCCCTGATACAATTGTAGTGAGAGTGGAGAGCATAAGCATAAGAATCAGTACTGCAAAAAGCAATTTTAAATAAAGGTGCAAACCAATTAGACTATCCAGGCTGGCCAATTTTGAACGAAACATTTTGTTTCTAGTTTTATCCCCGTTACATCTTTTTTTATTTGGAATACATGCAAGCATACTAAACCGCTGTCTTTTTATCCGTGACTACATAGGGGCGCAATTCGACCATGTCCTTTCAATATGACAGCTTCAGATTAAGAGAAGATTGACCACAATGTGCAACTCGACTCGCTCTAGTTAAAATGCTAAAGAAAATCATTTCGTAAAATCTTGGAAATAGTCTCCAGTAACGAAACTTGGAAACGAATACAGTAGAAACTCCATAATCCAAACACACGTTAATCCGAACAGCGGTGATTTGGAATAGTAGGTAATATTGTTATTACAGTCCCCCACTACAAATCGATAGTCCGAACAGGCGTGGGTCCCAATTAGTTCGGATGATCGAGCTTCTACTGTAATTGAATAAAACAAAACATTAAATCATGAAAAAGTTATTGTTAAACAATACTGTTAGAAAGAAATTAAAAAGAAAACATTGCTATGGAAAACGAACAGTGAAGGATTATTTAGAAACATTTTTAATTTAAGAAGTTGTAGTAGAGATGCGAGTAGAGCATTTTCTTACATCGCGTACTGAGGTCTCTTTTTTTTTAGAAATTTCAATTACGAGCGCTTGTATAAACTTTGTAGACTCACATCGCTATTCGGTTCTTGTAAATAATCTAACACCCTAAATTGGTAAATAATTTTACATTGTCAGTCGACGGTAAACTTTGTAAAACCTGAGATCCTCGAAAGTCAAGCAAATTAAATTGAGAAAAACTGAACTGAAACTTTAAGGTACATAACTGTTCCTAAGGACTTGAAAGGAAATAAAAATAGCGACTTCAAAAATGTACAACAAAATCTTGTTGAATTTATGTCAAGATAACGTTGATAAGACGAAATAATGATGTGCTAAAAAATATAAATTCAAAGGACAAGTCAAATATGACGAAAATATGTTGCAAATAAGATACAAATTGCATTGTTTTTACTGGAAATTACCAAGTTTTCGTTAAAATGTCTATATATTTTGAGCTTTCAAATCGACAACTTTTGTTTAAATTGTTAACTAAACAGTTGTAAAGACATGGCAAACATCAAATGCATTATCATTCTAAACCCCTAATATAAACAACATAAAATTTGTTGAAAGCTTTAACATTTAAAGATTGATGATGACTCTTAAAATACTATAAAATTCAACCACCTCTCTCCATCCCCCACATGTTATCTGAGACTAGACACAATTGTTGACTGAACAGTGAAGAGATTAAAACAAAAAAATTACTGTTTATATCGAAAGAGAATTTATTGTATTTTCATTTGTTTGCTTCAATTAAAAGTGTGTGTTGTTTAATTTTTCTTCTTTTTCTTTGTGTTTTAGAGTTTGGGTATATTGGCCTCAATACCGGCAGCCTGGTTGATCCTGACATTGTTAGTTCTATTAATATATTTATTAACAAGATGCTGTGATCGTAAGCCGCGACCATCAAGATCAATTTCAGCATTAAAAGTATCATTAGCTATAGTATCTGTACTATGTTGTGCTGCTGTTGGTTTAGGTTTATATGGTAATGATGATGTACATAATGGTGTTACACAATTATTACAACAAGGCAAACATATTGATATGTTGGTATCGAAAATACGTAATTATACGGAAGCAATTGAACGACAATTACGTGTTCAAGCTGGTGCACAATTGGTCAGTTTACGTGATATATTCGATGAACCAGTTACAAATATGACATTATTTAAACAAGCATTAGATTATTTAGAACGTACAATGAGAAATAATACAATGGCAGCAAATGCTGCCGCTGATATACGTCGACCATTATCCGGATTAGATTTAATGCCAAATATTATCTTAGGCGAGAGAATTGAAGCAATTCGTTGGCCATCAACAATGGCAATGTTGAGTACTTTGTTGATTTTATGTGTGATATTATTAGTTGGTGTAGCAAGACATAGCCGTTGTGCATTGATTGCATTCTCCGTATGTGGATTATTGGCTGTTATTGCATCATATTTAATGGCGAGTATCTATCTCGCAAATAGTGTAGCCTTAGGTGATTTATGTATAGCACCTGATAAATTCATTGAAGATCAAGCTTCAACTGAATTATCAAAAGAAATACTAAGATATTATACGAATTGTGAACGAGCTAGAGCTAATCCATTTACACAACGTTTACGTGAAGCTAAAACAACAATTGAAAATATGCGTGCAAATTTGAATACATTAAGACAGCCGGCTATGTTTCTATTTCCAAAAAAATCACTAGATACAAAATTTAGTTCATTAAAGAATGAAGTCAATTCGGCCGATACGATTGTTACACAATTAACAACAGCAGTTGATTGTCGTACATTACATTCACATTATTTACGTGGAGCTAGAGCTTTATGTAATGTTGGATTATTGGGATTAAGTTTAATGTTAGTTTCGGCAATATTAGCTGGTTTATTACTAACAGCCCTAGTTTGGGTCGATTCACATACTTGGATTTATATCAGGAAAAGGTGAGTCTTTTAAAGAAAATTAAGTACAGTTGTTTACCTTATTATTAATTGCAGAAAAGATTACCATCAAGTGAATGAGAGTGATCCATATTTACCACCACCACAGGCTAGTCAGGCGATAGCTGCAAGAACTCTACAACGGAGCCAAGGGTCGTCTTATCCCCCTGATACTCCTCCACCTAGCTACACGTCTGCCTTGATGCATAATCGGCCGCATGCTACAGCCCCTGTCCCGCATGAAGCTCAATCGTTACTGTACACAGTTTTTTTTATTTATTTTATTTTCAATTTAATTGTTTCTCATTGTCTCAGTCAAGTTTACATTACCATTTCATTAGAAAAAATGAGGGCATTCACAACCGCCCTCCTATTTCTATGAGACCGCGTATGTCGTATTTCCAGTAGGTGGGGGAAATAGCCAAGGTCTCGTAGATGAGAGTAGTGTTCAGGCATGTTTTCTCAACTTCGTATCTTGAACAGCTGTGAACAACTGCAAATGACATGCGTGCCATCTCTCTCTCTCTCTGATCATCTGGGGCATTCACAAGTCGTAGATATAGTGGCTGGTATTTATACGAACGCGTACCAATACAAGGCAATAGCAGGGTCTTGTGAATACCCTTATTATGGAAAATAAATTTTATTATATATTGTGTCACCATCGTCCATGTGGACGTTAAAGTTTAACCACATCATGGTACTGTAAATCTTGATGATTTATTTAGAAGAAAAAAAAACACGAAAAATAGCCACTATTTAGTTTTATTTATTTTTCGTTACTTGTAGTGTCCTTTATTTTATGGGCTATTATGTTTCGTATTATTATTATTTTTCGGAACTATTATTATATAGAGTTGAAGGCATGTTGCTTTCGCCTATTTTAGAAAACAAAATTTAAATGTTCTATTATTTTTATTTAGTTAATTAATAGTAGTTGATTGTTATATAGATGTGTATATACATAATGCAACGTATATTTTATATTTACAGAGATGGGTGCGACATGCGCCCCGCTGAACATCACCGAGGCGCCCATATGTCTCATCTCAGAGGCCACACTCTCGGCCGATTACCATCCCATCACCATGAACCAGTACTCGCAGGACCTAATAATGGAAAGTACGCGACTTTGAGCAAACAATGTAAAACATTAGAGAGTTCAGATTTTTACTGAGATAGGTAGAATTATTTTTTTTTTATAGTAAATCAAAATAACATAACACCAACGTTAAAATTAAAAAAATTTATGATTTAAAGGGCTGCCTGCAAGGAATTCCCAAACTTTAAAGGTTTTAAGTTTGATCATCAACAGCAACAGCGTCAACAACAACATCAACATCAACCAGCGGAGACCACCCAACGTACGGCTAATATACAGAAATTTAGTTCATTGGGTCGTCGTCCACTACCACAAACACCAGATGAAAAGGCTCGCAAACAACCACCAGTACCGAAAGTACCATCAACAATATCACAACCATCAATTGAAACACCATTGAATCCGGCAAATTTCCGTTCATTACAACGTGGTGCTTGGCAAGAGAATATAACTAGTTTCCAACCGACTAGTATGCAGCACTTTCGTTCATTGCAACGAGGTGTTTCAGCCGTACCACCAACAATAGCACCAACAACAACTGCAACCGTACATAGTGGTAGTACGAGTCGGCCACAATTTCGATTGGCCAAAATCCAAGATCAACCACATCATGAAACGTTGTATACGAATAATGAAAGCGAACGCCAATTATACGCTGTTACTGAACTATAAAGAAAATTACGTTTTTTATTAGTTGTCCTGTTTGGGAAAATGCAGGCAGTGGAAAAAATTCTAATAACTTTACCATAGACTGAGAATTTATTGTTTAGTTTTACCTTAAATTTTATTTAAATGGAGGCTTAATTCTTTATTATTTTTTTTGTAAAGCAACAATCATTTTTGATCGTTTGAATAATTTGCACAATACTAAAAAATTGCAAATTAAACAATTAATTGTGTAAATTTACACAATAATAATAACAACAACAACAACAAAAATGTAAATAATTTTTACAAATTTTTCTGTAGTTTATAATTGTTGTTATATAATAACCGTAGGCTTGTTGAACAACCTGTCTTTCTTTCTCTCCTGTTTCTCAATAATTTGTGCCAAAAAGAGATCTATACCTATAGGGTTTTTTTCGTTCTCCTTTTTAAACAAAAAAATTGTGGCACAACCGAAAATACAGGGAACAATTTAATAATAATTAAAAAAAAAGAAAACAAAAAACCTCAAATGAGAAAATAGCGAATTTGCTCATCAAGTTCCGTCAAAATTCAGAAATTTCCTTACGAAATTGAATCGATTTTCCTTCTAGTGATCGAACTGCCGTTAAACTGGCGGTGCTAAGTACAATGTCACAATAAATTTAAAAAAATAAAAAATAAAAAACAACTGTTTTTACTGATTAAAATACAAATTTTTTTAACGAGAAAAATCGTCTTGAATAAGTGAAGTTGGCATAAAATTAGATTTTTTAGGGTAATTTTTATGGAATAAAAAGTAAACTCAATAATTACTGAAAAAAGTAAACTAAGAATTACACACAATTTTTTATATTTAAATGATAACTTGTATAATCAGTAGCTGTTTTTTAAATAGTTTATTTTCTACTTTTTTGTACATTACTCATCATATTCTCATTAATTAATTAATTAATTAAAGTTTATAATTATAATAATGGATAACTGCCAAAGATTTCGTGATTTGATGCTTGTGTCTTTTTTGAAAGTTTTTGTATGAATGCGAGACATAATAATTTACAAAAAGAAAAAAAATAATTCATGTAACTTATAATCAATGTCTATGTAAACTTTATATCTTTTCTGTTTCTATTCCGTTTTTTTCTTAAATTTTATTGTTTTATTGTAATTATTCTATATATAGATACATCGATATTCAGGCCTGAACTGTGGTCTTCTTTATTATATAGATTTGAAATTAGAAATTCTCTTTTTTTATTAATTTACAAATTATTATTATTTCCTGTCTAATTTTATATTTTATATAGAAAGATTTTGTGTAAAAAGAAATATTTTAAAGCACTATTTATTCGTACTGTTTAATTTTTATTTTTTATTGTAATTGTATAGTGAAGTTATGTAAGTAAATATACATTTTCGAAAAAAACGAAGGCTTTTCATGTAACAATCGTTGAAAAGTTCACTAATTTCCTGTTAAATTTTAACAGAGAATGGTGTAATCGAGCACAAGTCCATTAGGCTTAATAGCATCAGTACTGAAACCCTCTTGGACGCGCGGAAGTAACAAAGGAACCCCTAAAAAACTAAAAACCATATTTTATGAAACTTGTCATATGGGCCAGTTAGTTATTTAAGAAAACTTTCAGAGCCGGACTGAATAGAGAGATGTGGGGAGATTTCCGGGGAGCCACCGATAATATTTTGAAGTTTTTTTTTTGATTATCAACTGAAGAGATCTTTTTTTCTCTTATAAATTCTCCCGGGGCCAAAGTAAGCCAGTCCGGCTCTGAAAACTTCATTTATCATATATAACAACCCAGTTCCCGATCCTCAAATATCTTGAAGCAGGAATAACATTCACCAGGACTGCAAAAACCCAAATCTTACAATTAGACTCATTTCATACCAGACGAATCAGAATCAGTCAAAACCAGAGCCGGACTAGACAGGGAGGATTTCCCCCGGGATCAATGAGGTTTTTCGTGCCAAATAGCGTTTGAGGGGTCAGCGATAGTCCTTTGAGGTTGTTTTTTTTTGTCATCAGCTGAAGAAATGTCTTCTTTTCTTATAAATTTCCCCGGGGCCAAGGTAAGCCAGTCCAGCCCTGGTCAAACCCAGTCCGAATCTGATTGACGAAGATTCATGTCATCAGACATGAATCACACCATTTGAATCAATCAATAGCAATGAATCAGCTACTTCTTTTTATCACTAGAATCATCTTGTATACTGTTGTCTTTCACTAAAAGTATAAGCTTTTCAATATAAATTTTACTATTGATTCATGAATCAGACTGATGAAAATTATCTGACTAAATCACGATTCGAATGGACTGAACTAGACTGATTCGGCATTGAGGCAGTGTGTATGAATACGTCGGCAATTTCATTTCTTATGCGTACTGACTTGTGTAAATCTTTGCCAGCCAGATTCGGATTGATTCTGATTGATTGAAATTCGCCTAGTCTGAAATGAGCCTTATGGAGATATAATGAAGATACGTTATAGAATAACAAGTTCGTGAGCCAAGAAGCACAGATCCAAATATACAGTACCTACTGTATCCAAATATGAACAGGAATATCTAACAGTCGGGAAGAGTTTGAAGGGATTTCTTTTCACATAAGTGAAGAGTAAAGCTAACAGTATTTATGGTACAATTTGTTCGGAAATTGGTACAGAAATAAAGCTATTGCAACTGAAAATCCGAGAACGAGATAGGTACTTTTCGCTGAGATAGCTTGTATAGAGCATGTTTGCTCTAGGAGGGCTTTCACTACCTATAGAACTGAGAGTTGCCATCCAAAAAGTCGAATCGATAATATCCACCACTGATTGTGAGATAGGTGATAACTCTCAGAAACATCACTGAATATGCTCTGAGAATCAATAAGAGCAGGTTGTAGTGTCCAAAACCTGGTAAAATGGGACTAAGAGGATGATCAAGATGGCACAATGCCCAAGAGTTGGAGAGATGACTTAAGCAGGTCATACTGATAAAAGGAAGAATTAATTCTAAAGGAAATCAGAAGTACCAGATAATCCTAGAAAGAAGTACATGGCGGGTAATTTAAATCCATATGGACCCACCTGTTTAATTGTTTGTTTGTATCCGCGGTAACTATGGTCGTTTATCAACAAAAATTCAGTTGTTTCCGTATTGATTGATGATATTTTGTGTGTATTTTGTACCAGTCAGTGCAATACAAACAATAATAATAAATCAAATAGAATCGATTTAAGGGCAGGTTGGGCAAAAGAAGTATCGATGTTAAATAAAAAACAAAGATTTGTAGAATGGCCTTTACTGTTCTAAAGTTCAATAACAATGTCAGATGGTACATTTTTAGTTTCAATAACTGGTCAATTAGAATTTATCGATATATTAGCATCGGCCGGTAGTCGATGGCATTGTAAATACGAATTTGTATCTGGACAAGATTGGAAAATAATTGGTGGTATTGATAATGGTATAACACAAATTGCAAATATTATTACAAATGGTGATAAAATTGTATTGAATTTTCCGATTGAAGTTATATTTAAATCGACCAATATTTATGGATGTAAGTAGATGAAATTTTTTTGTAAAAACTATCAAAATTTAACAACTAAGAAACATTTTGAGGGCCCCAAATTGTACTTAGTGTTTATCGTGGAATGCAACTGGAAGGTTATGGACGAATTCATTTACCATTAAAACCTGGTTATCATAAATTAAATGTACCTTTATCAAAACCACAACCATCAACTTTAATGGGATATCTATCTACATATTTTGGTTATCAACCAGAATTGGTACAACCGAAAATGTTGGCTACAACAGCTGGAAATAATCGTAGGTTTTGTTTAGATTTTTTAAAATTCTCATCTAAAAAATGATGAAATTTCCAGTTTTACGTATGACTAGTAATGGGGAAGTACGAATCAGTCTTAATGTTGTCATGAATGGAATGCGAAATTTGGGCTATGATTTAGGAAAAACCAATAAAGACTAAACTACACAATACAGTATTATAAAGTGTTTGTCAACCAATAAAGATTTATTACAATTCCGGTATTTTATTGCTTTTATTCTCGTTTGTTTCAATGATACGCCATATGTTGTTATCACTTGAGCTTTATCAATTTTTATAGAGTGTCCTAATTATGTAGTTTCTATAATTAGTATGGTATGGTATTTTAGAGGCGATCTGTTTTTTTAGTCCAGAAACTTGTTGATATCATTACGGAAAACCGTACACATTCAATTTATTGATTTTCCCCAGTCATGCTCAGTTGAATAAAACACACGGAGAGATAGTTCGCAATATGTGCTGGAAAATTCATGAAATTTAAAACAAATAGTGAACAACAACAACAACAACAATAAAAAATGGAAGATTTATTATTAAATATAATTAAAGAAGCTACCGGTTCGAGATTATCAAGTTTAAAACAAAGTGCCCAAGATGCTTACGGTA